>SJYQ01001759.1:79877-115848 GCA_006410935.1 Redunca redunca
CTCTCTCCCCCAGAGTCCAACAGTTCACTCTATAGATCTGAGTCTCTTTTGTTGTCTCGCATACAGGGTCATCATCCCTATCTTTCTAAATTCCATATATATGTGTTAGTATACTGTATTGGTGTTTTTCTTTCTGGCTTATTTCACTCTGTATAATCGGTTCCAGTTCCATCCATCTCCTTAGAACTGATTCAAATGTATTCTTTTTAATGGCTGAGTAATACTCCATTGTGTATATGTACCACAGCCTTCTTATCCAATCATCTGCTGATGGACATCTAGGTTGTTTCCATGTTCTGGGAACATTATCTTGAGCCCATGCTCTCATTTGATCCCACTTATCCAACTGATACAAATATTTTATTTTACAGTGTAATTTACGTAAACTTTCCTACCTCTCCTTTCAGTTTAGATATCCCCTCCTACATGTGACCATGACACGTCTCCTTGTTCTTTCATCTCACTCATCACACTTTCATTAGAAGTTCAAGGTCTTTCTTCTCTACCACTCTTCTAAGCTTCACAGGGACAAAGTCATTTTTTGTCCTATATGTCACAATTTCTCCAACCTCCTGCAAAACACCCCACATGGGTCTTGTTGTTGTTCAGTTGCTCAGTCCTGTCTGACTCTTTGCGACACCATGGACTGCAGCACACCAGGCTTCCCTGTCCTTCACCATCTCCCAGAGTTTGCTCAAACTCATGTCCACTGAGTCTGTGATGCCATCTAACCATCTTACCATCTGTCATCCCCTTCTTCTCCTGCTTTCAATCTTTGCCAGCATCAGAGTCTTTTCCAATGAGTCAGCTCTTATTAGGTTTATGAATGAATAAATAAACAGATGAAAAAATGCCCACACAGGATATGAAATACAATTTATATTTTACACTTTTCTAGGCTTCTCAGAAAAATTTTAATCCTGTTCAAAGAGTTACTTCCTGGAAGACATTCAGAAAAAGAGGCAGGAAGGGGAATTGAAACGACAGACTTTCACTACAGACTAAAAACTCCCCTTGTACAGGGCTCTCTGAATCACTCAAGTGTGGATTCTTATCCTGGCAATGACTACCACACAGTACATGGGAGGGCTGGAAACTCTGAGGCCAATAACTCATGGGAAAGCAGTCTTTAGGCTTGAAAAATTTACATTCTACAAACTGTGATGACCTTGGTATATGTGTGTGACATAGACTGGATTAGTGTTTCTTTTGCCCTTGATATAAATAAATTTATATCAAACATTAAATCTACCTGACTTCCCTGTTCTTATATGTAAGTATGACCTTGGAGATTTCACATCTCTAGCAGTGGCCTTATACCACAAATAGAAATAAGAATAAGGAAAGGTAAAATTAGAGGTAACCAAATAAATAATTTTCCTAATGATAATATTAATGGTAGTAGAGGTATTAATGCTGTTTGGAGATGGAGCTTACATTTTTAAAGCATATACTATGTTATTCATTTTGCTAAGTGTTTTATGTATATTATCATATTTAATTTACAAGACATCCCTATAAATAATATTATATTATTCCCCTACTCTGTAGATAAGCAAATAGATTTGAAGGATTAAGATACCACCAGCCAAGAGACCATTGTATATGGCTTATAAGGACAGACACTAATATCTCTTTGCTTGAATATAAGGCCAACACATCAATGCTGATTGGGAATAATGGCTCTAGGTCCAAATCCTAATTATCTGGGGCATGTATGTAGCTCCATTTTTGGCAAATAATTCCTTCATTTGCTTTGTCTCCTTTGGATGCCTGCAGGCAAGTTAATGAAATACCATTTCATACTGACTTCCTTCCCAAAAATTGGCTCAGTCAGGATCTATGATATGCACTCCAAATTGGATGGATAACAGTATCATTTTACACAACAAGAGCAGTGGGTATGTTTACAAATAACTGCCTATTATCAACCAAGAAAATAGCATCTTATATCCACAGACCAACAGAAAACAGTTATATTCGTCTAGATATAAGTGCTTTACATTAACACAAAGGCAATAGTTCTCTAAAAGTATCCCTAGATACATATTTTAAGTGACGGTCAAAATTCCTGGTATCTTGTAGCTTCAATGCTGCACTTAGGTTTTAAGTCATTGAATAAAAGTAGAGAGCAAATCATTATAATGAGATTTTTCTGATTTACTTCTTCAATAAAAACAAAGCCAAAAAGCTAATCAAAATACCAAAACACTATCTTAGCTACAATACAAGAGGTGTCTGATATTTTTATATTTTCAAAAGCAATATAGTGTTTGCTTTTGGTTAACAGCGATTTCTGAAATCTTGAATGCTAATGCATTTTTCTAAGATTTCTGAAGAATCACTTTCATCACTTGTATTGGTGAGTTTCAAAGCACAGAAGAACAGTTTTTAGTTTTCCCAAAGAAAAGACAGTCACCATCATGCCAAATTATGACAATGAGTGGCTCTAATTTTCACTTTCTTTGAAGGACTTGAAGAGCATAGATGGGTCTGAACTGGGATCTCCCCCAGGATAAAAGGTTCTGCCCATTTCAGTACTGGCATAGAGGTCTTTAGGAAGCTAGACTGTTTTCAGGGATCCTCAAAAGGCATTGTTTTCAAATTTAAAATGTACCAAAGTAATATTTATGCAGTTTGTTATTTTTCTTTCTTTTGCATTAAAAAAAAAAATCTTAACATATACCAAGAAATGTGATAATTGCTTTAAATAGCTCTTTTAATTTTTCTCTTTCACAAGGACTACATGAGATCAAATAATTTGCTAAGAGAGAGTGGTGGGTAAGGGATTTATTATAAACTCTCTTCCTATGACTGTGTGTCCCCTGCTTTTAGCAGTTAGGTCATTTCTTTCCTCATTATGGTTGCTTTGTAAATTGGACTTGTGATGCTTAGGGGTGTGTCATATTTCCTTCCTGAACTTCATGCATCTTGACTGGGGACACTGACCTCACCTGAAACCAAACTGTTCCCAATTATTCATTCATTTGTTAACATAAATATCCATCACAAGGCATCCTCTGACCATGATAACAGAGACATGCTGAGATATATTGTTTCCAACAGAGAAGGCAATGGCACCCCACTCCAGTACTCTTGCCTGGCAAATCCCATGGATGGAGGAGTCTGGTGGGCTGCAGTCCATGGGGTTGCTGACAGAACTGGCTGGGGTATCCAGCATCCTTGGGCTATAAGGAAGTGTCTGATAGAAGCAAAGCCAGATCCCAACTGCTGCTGCTGCTGCTGCTGCTGCTAAGTCACTTCAGTCATGTCCAACTCTGCGACCCCATAGACGGCAGCCCACCAGGCTCCCCCATCCCTAGGATTATCCAGGCAAGAACACTGGAGTGGGTTGCCATTTCCTTCTCCAATGCATGAAAGTAAAAAGTGAAAGTGAAGTCGCTCAGTCATGTCTGACTCTTAGCGACCCCATGGACTGCAGCCTACCAGGCTCCTCCCTCCATGGATTTTCCAGGCAAGAGTTCTGGAGTTGGGGTGCCATTGCCTTCTCTGAGATCCCAACTAGCTAGGTCCAAATCACAGAACCAGGTAGCCTGCCCTATTTTCAGAATAATGATAGTCTCAATGTGGTTCAGATACTCAAGAAAGAGTGGTGAAAAAACGAGGTGGCACACCAATCTATCATGTGCAGCAGTGATACAGACAAAACAAAAGTGGACAAGAAGCAGAAACAGTCCAAGAAACTTACCTGCAGAAAAGCGAATGCTGAAAACCGTGGAGCATGTACAGTGGAAAAAGAGCCAGACCTCAGGCACAAAGTGACCAGAGATGGTGAAACTTGATTTCTGATGGACTCGGTCTACTCAGCTACTTGCTCAGGCCAGAGTCAAGTGTGATGCTCCTGATAAGAAGTAAAAATCTGTGGAAGGAATGAAATTTCAGAAATTTTGTTCAAGTTCAGAACAAAAGCTCTCACAGGATTGCTAAACAGGAAACAATAAATAAAAATGTACATATTAATACATATATGAAAACAAACTTTCCATATATATATAATATATGTAAATATATGTGTGTGTGTGTGTGTGTGTGTGTGTGTACTGAGGAGAATAAAACTAAATCCAAATTTAAAAAAGTGTTCTTCTTCCAAAACTCTTCATGTACACATTTTTAAAATGACTTCATAAGCAATTTTCTCATGAAATATTCTTTATGGAATCTTTCTTCATGATTGCAGATATATTCAATGGTTACACCATTAATACATTCTTATTGATTATGAATATTTTAATACATTCATAAGAATCTACTTATAAGAATATGACAGTATTTCTATTTTTAACGAATCTAAAAACAAGACATATACAGANAAAACAAGTTTATATTTAAATTGTTGCTTTTAACTAGCATAAAATAAACATTTATCTTCAGTAGGGAGTGACAGAAAGGTTTTTTGACTGCACAGCTTGTTCAATTTGGTTCTACTTTCCAGAAACACTGACAATGGAAGGTTAATAAGCTCCCTTAGTGGTAGCCAGGGCATGCACACTAGAGAGGAGGAAGGATGAATTCTTATTTCCATCCAATCTGTTTTTCTTTTCACTTTAATGCAACATGCCAAGTGCTCCTATTATAGTAATTTACTATAATATATATGCTGAGATGACCCTGATGCTGAGCAAAGCAAGGGATGTGTCTATTTCTCAAATAATTGAAAAACAGACACTGCAACATTTTCTTTAGAAATGGACCATTAGATTGTCTACACAGTGTGGTGACTAGTGGAATACTTAAGGAACAATGCCACCTGTATTTATATATTTCTGGACAGGTACAGCTGATGGTATAAACTCATTTTATGGGACTGCTAAAACAGCTGCAGGAAAGAGATAAAGACATTTTATCATTTTAATTTGCTATCACCTAAGCATAATGGCAGTGTAACAAAATTGCCTGGGATTATTGCAAATAATCTGTCATCAGAATTGATGGTATTTACCAAAGCTGTTTCACTAGCAAACTTAAGTCTGTTCTTTGGTTTAAAAAATAAAAATCTACTTCACACCATATGAAAATGCTCTTGGTTCTACCTGTACTAATAAATAATAACAACATTAACTGCAACAAAACTGATTTGGGGTAAAGAACATTATTCGGCTGAAAAACAAGTAATTATCCTGAAAAGGTTTATCAAAAGAAAGTATATCCAGACTGTCTGACTTAATAGAATTACTACCTAAAGTCACATTTATACCTAGGTTTTAAAAGCATCTTAATTCCTATTCACTGAACTGCAAATCTGTTTATGTAATTCTTTGCATTTGTTAAAAACCAACAATCTTGATAAATTCAATGATGAAATTTATTCCCAGAGCCTTACAATCAGTTCCAGCCAAACTGTTTTGATGTTGAATTTTGTACTATACAAATACCATAAGGTCAGAGACAGAATATCTGTCATGATGGCAACATAAAAATTAGGATAACTCCATCAGGGGTTTACACTGGCTATAGGATGGGGAGGTTATTGTTTCTCTTTTCCATTAAGAGAAGGATCTTTGCTGACATAGACCTAAGGACCAAAGATACACCAGCCCTATTTTTACCCATTTGAGCACCTGCAGCTCTCCTAGAATATTCCCCCCACTCTTCCAGAGCTGAGATGCTTCTTCCTTGAAATACAAATAGCACTATTGTTTGTACAATTCAGTTAAACATAGGTCATATCTGTTACCACAGTCATAGAACTGAGAAAGGTTTGGGGAAGAAGGGCAACTGAAAATCACATTGTTGGGTATTATGTACCAGACACATCTCACAGACAGAGTGCTAATGTTGGAGGAAAGCTGGGAATTGAGAACATTTTCCTCTGACTCCAAAACATCTCCATAATTATATTATTGTTGTTTCCATCAAATGTCTAGATAGGTTTGCAAGTAACCTGAAATCAGTGATAAGGTCTTACATATTTCTGTGCATCCAGGACTACCCACTCAATCATGCATATAAAATCATTCATTAGAGATTTGTAAACTATAATTTACAACTAAATGTTGCTAAAAAGAAGACCTAAATAGACATTTCTCCAAAGAAGATGTACAGATGGCCCACAGGCACATGAAAAGATGTTCAACAGAGTTAATTATGAGAGAAATGCAAATCAAAAGTACAATGAGATATCATCTCACACTGGTCAGAACAGCCATCAGCAAAAAGTCTACAAATAATGAATTCTGGAGAAAAAGGAACCCTCCTACACTGCTACTGGGAAAGTAAATTTGGGCAGCCACTTTGGAGAACAATATGGAAGTTCCTAAAATAAATAAATAAATAACAACCAAAAATAGTATTATCATACAAGCTAGCAACGCCATTCCTAGGCACACAAAAAATCTGAAATGATAAGTGCACCCCAGTCTTTGTAAAGCACTGTTACCAGGACATGAAAATGACCTAAATGTCCATCCACAGATGAATGGATAAAGAAGATGAGGTATATATATACAATGGAATATTACTCAGCCATTAAAAAGTATGAAAGTATGCCTCTTGAAGCAACATAGATGGACCTAGAGATCATCATACTGAGAAAGATAGACATCTTTGGTTGTCTTACTATTTGGATTGGATTCTCTCTATTTCATGACAATTATCTGGGCAACCTAGGTAGCATATTCAAAAGCAGAGACATTACTTTGCCAACAAAGGTCCGTCTAGTCAAGGCTATGGTTTTTCCAATGGTCATGTATGGATGTGAGAGTTGGACTGTGAAGAAAGCTGAGCACTGAAGAATTGATGTTTTTGAAATGTGGTGTTGGAGAAGACTCTTGTGAGTCCCTTGGACTGCAAGGAGATCCAACCAATCCATTCTAAAGATCAGCCCTGGGATTTCTTTGGAAGGAATGATGCTAAAGCTGAAACTTCAGTACTTTGGCCACCTCATGCAAAGAGTTGACTCATTGGAAAAGACTGGGAGGGATTAGGGGAAGGAGGAGAAGGGGATGACCGAGGATGAGATGGTTGGGTGGCATCACTGACTTGATGAACATGAGTCTGAGTGAATTCCGGGAGTTGGTGATGGACAGGGAGGCCTGGCGTGATGCGATTTGTGGGGTCGCAAAGGGTCGGGCACGACTGAGCGACTGAACTGATCTGGGTATTACCTCTGCTTGGATATTCACAGTTCCTTTTGTATTCCTCTTGGTTTGAATGCCTATTTTCTGAAGTCCATAGCTTCCTCTTTCTTGGATTACTCTCGTTTTGATGGAGCCTATCCATCCTTCAATAGTTATGTCAAGTTCAAAAGTCAAGGCAATGTCAGAAGCCTTGGTTATTTTTCCCCTCAACAGGCCAGAATCTTGATCACACTTCTCCAATCCAAACTGAGAGTCTCTCAATCTCAATACATTAGAATTACCTGGGTACCAATTAATTCAGAATCTCTAGGTGTGGGACTCAGGGGTTGAAGTCTCTAAAACCCATTAGGTGATTCCAAGCCTGACGTACTATCATGATTGAGAACCACTGAGCTATTTCCTTTTTTTTTTTAATTATTCATTTTTAATTGGAGGATAATCACTTTACAATATTGTATTGGTTTCTGCCATATATAAACATGAATCAGTCATAGGCATATATATGTCACCTCCCTTTTGAACCTCCCTCCCACCTCCCACCTCATCCCACCCTTCCAGGTGGTCACAGAGCACCATGCTTGAGTTCCTTGCATTATACAGCAATTCTCACTGGCTATCTATTTTGCATATGGTAATACATATGTTTCAATGCCACTTTCTCTATTTGTCCCACCCTCTCCTTCCCTCAGTGTGTCCACAAGTCTATTTTCTATATCTGCATCTCCATTGCTGCCTTGCAAATAGGTTCATCAATATCATCTTTCTAGATTCCATATATTTGCATTAATATATGATATTTGTCTTTCTGACTTACTTCACTCTACATAAGAGGCTCTAGGTTCATCCACCTCATTAGCACTGACTCATATGTGTTCCTTGTATAGCTGAGTAATATTCCATTATATATATGTACCATAATTTATCTATTCATCAGTTTGCTTTATAAATATTTTTTAAAATTTCCACATATCACCACTAGGTCCAGAAACAGCTGGATCTGCCTCTTGAACTTTTTTTTCTTTTGATTATGCAGTGTAGGTCTGGAAATATGTTTCCCCCACTAATAATAATGTAGTATTTGTTTTTGTAGATTCTGATAGTCAACACTTTTCTGTTTTACATCTTCCAATATTGTTTTCTTGTTTTCTCCTTTGTTGGTCTTCCCCCTCCCATGCCCACAAGTCCATTTTCTCTGCACCTCTATTCCTACCCTGCAAGTAGGTTCATGAGTACCATTTTCTAGGTTCCATATATATGTGTTAATATATTCGCTTTTCATTTTCTGACTTATTTCACCCTATAATACAGGCTCTAGGGTCATCCACGTCACTTCAACTGGCTCAATTTTGTTCCTTTTTATAGCTTAGTAATATTCCACGGTATATGTGTACCACATCTTTACTCATTCATCTGTTGATGGATATCTAGGCTGATTCCATGTCCTGGCAATTGTAAATGGTGCATCAATGAACACTGAGGTATATGTGTCTCTTTGAGTTATGGCTTTCTCAGGGCAAATGCCCAGTAGTGGGATTGCTGGGTCAATGTTTAGTTTTCTAAGGAATTTCCATACTGTTTTCCACAGTGGCTTTACCTGACTTCTTAATTATGTTGTTAAATTTTAACATGTTCAACATGTTACAAATGTTGTCCCAATCATTTACTGATACAGGCTGAGTTCTTTGGGAAACGGACTCTGAAATCTGCTATTTTAGTGCAGGAAGATTTTTGAGAGTATTTTCAAGGACAACTCCATGGGGCGAACGAAGCATGATTTGGGGAATGGAGAAGCTGAACTGGGATTCTGTTGCAAGAAAGGACTCAGCCTAATCTACTAGGAGCTCTGGAGCTGCCCCACATCCAGGAAAGGGCTAGTTCTTTAAAATCACATTTATGACTCATTGGTTGCAGATTATCTCTGCAGAACCACCTAATAATTAATTAAATACAGACCCATTTGTAGTTAATTTTTGTATATGGTGTAAGGGATGGATTTCTTTTTCTTATTTTGGCTATGAGATTTCAGTTGTTTTGGCACGTTTTGATTAAAAAAAAAAATCCTCCACTGAATTACCTTTGTACATTTTGTGGAACTCTATTTCTGTATAAAAGGGGAGCATATTTTTTGCCTGTTCTGTTGTATATCCCATTGATATATTAGTCTGCTTTTATATTGATACCATTTTCTCTAGGTGAGTATGAAAGTAAGTGAAAGTGAAAGTTGCTCAGTCGTGTCAGACTCTTTACAACCCCATGGACTGTCCATGGAATTCTCCAGGCTAGAATACTAGAGTGAGTAGCCTTTCCCTTCTCCAGGGGATCTTCCAAACCCAAGGACCAAATCAGGTCTCCCGCATTGCAGGCAGATTCTTTACCCACTGAGCTATGAGGGAAGCTCATATTCTTGGTCAGTACATGTTTATAATAAGTCTTGAAATCAGATAGTGTTAGTACCCCAACTCTGTTCTTCAAAGCTATTTTGGCCATTTCTTAGTTTAGATTTTCTTAAAAATACTTTACATTTTAGAATAAGCTAAAACTCTAATGGAATTTATTTGCTAAATCTTTCTGGAATTTATTTGCATTTTATAAATCAATTTGGAGAGAACTGACATCTTAGTAAATTGGGATGATCATGTTCATGAACAGAGTATGTCTCTATTTAGGTCTTCTTAATGCCTCTCAGTACCTGAAAATTTGTCATTTTCAGTGTACAAGTTTGTGACATATTTTTTAAATTCAAGTTTGTGATATCTTTTGGCAGATTCATTCTTATGTATTTCATATATGTTGCCTCTACTTTTGTTGCTAGTATAAAAATATAACTTTGCATATTAATAACCCATCATAAAACATTGTTAAGCATACTCATTAGCCTTTTTAAGAATCCATGAGATCATCATGTCTGCTGCAAAAGACATTTTTATTTATTTTATTCCTTGCTTCATTTTATGAGCTAGCACTTCCAATATGTGGAGTAGAAGTAGCAAAAGTAGACATTCTTTATTTGCTTCAATCTTAAAGTGAAAGCATTCAATTCATCAGTGTTAAATATGTTAGTTGCAAGGTCTGTTATGAAGATGCTTTTCAATTGGTTTGAGGAAAATCTCTTTCATGCCCAGTTTTCTGAGTTGTTTTTTTTTTTTTAAAAAAAAAAAAAGGTCTTGGATTTTGTCAAATGTTTTCTGCATATAGTGTGATAATCATATGGCTTTTCCTTTTTAGCTATATTTATGATAATTAATTATATTGATTACTTTGAGATATGGCACAAACTGTATTTTTGTAATATATTTTACTTGGTCATGATATAGTATCCTTTGTATTTGTTATATTATTCTATTTGATGTACTAAAATATTCTTTCCAGAGTTTTTTACATATGTGTTTATGAGGGTTATTGTTCCAGACAATAAGGGTTATGAGGGTTATTGACTTGATTTCTTTTCTTAATCTATTTTTCCTTTTTTTCATACCTGGGTAATGCTGGTCTCATTAAGTAATTTGGGAAGGGGTCCCTCTTCTTTGATTTTGCCTAAGAGTTGGCACAGAATTGGTATTTCTTCCTTAAGTGTTTGGTAGAATTCATTTCTGAAGATATCTGTGGAGAAATACTTTCCTTTCATGGAGATATTTACCTACAAATTCATTTTATTTAAAGATATAGGCCTATCTATTCCCCCTTGAATGAGCTTTGGCCATGATGGCCTTTCAAGGAATTTCACCTGGGTTGATTCCCCAGCCCCTCATTTTAACCTACCCTCAGTAATCTACCACAGCCTAGAATTTTTCTCAAGGCAGTAAACTCAAGCAATTGTAGTACAGTGTTTTACCTGATCTCGGTGTCATGAAAACTGTTATTNTTTGTCTAGGTTTCAGATTTTCAGTGTTTCATTAGAGTTTCAAAAATTATTGTAATGAATCTCATACACAAAATGTAATTTGAAACATGGCAGTAAATGTAATGTTGCATGGGAGTTGGTTCCCAAGCCAAGAGTCAGATTCAAGTTTACAGGGCTTAAATTAATGGAATCAACATTTGACCAATACCCCAACTAGGAAATTAGAGTCATCCTTGATTTTCTTATTTAATCAACAACTGCTATAGACTATAATTTACAAATAATACACAAAATTTGTCCTTCCACATCTATCTCCATCAGAGATACCTTGACTTGGACTTTCCTTGCCTCTTATCTTAGTGATTTCAGTGGGATCTGGAATGTTTTCTCTGTTCTCTCTCAGGTAAATACAAGGTTTTTCATACTCCAGGCTTTTCATCTTGATGTTCTTTACTCAGTGCTTTGAAGATCAATTCAGTGTCATGGTATAGCAGTCCATCTGATCTGCTCCCCAAGCCCATGAAGAGTTAATTATTCTGGCCCCCTGCATTTCCATACCAGTGCTGTTGCCATTCAGTCACTAAGTTGTGTCTGATTCTTTGTGACCCCTTGGCAGCCCACCAGGCTTCCTGTCTTTCACTATACCAATACAAATACCATACCAATGAATACTCCTTTATGATAGTCTTTGTATTAGTCTATTATTTATATTGTGATTATCTCTTCTGAAGGGCAACCATAAGGCTTATCTTCTCTTTGAATTCAAAGGATTTGGTCCATGCATAGAGCAGGCAGTCAATCAATCAATGCTTGAGTAACTGAATTGAATTCCAGGCTGTTAGCAACATTTTAAGTGTCTCAGTTCACTCCACCCAATCCAACAGGAGTGGAGAACATGACTGGAACTGACATGCTTTGCTCCTGTCACTCACTTCCACTTCCATCCCCAGCTAGGAGACACAGTGCAAAGCTGTGTGAAATTGAAAAAAAAAAAAAATCACAATCCAGAGGTTTTAGGTGTATGAACCATTTGATTATTTTCATCCCAACAACCTTATCAACATGGCTTATAACAAGGAAGCTATTTGGCCAAATTAAAAAGAATAGAAAAAAGAAATGTGTTAGGGAATAATTTCAGGAATAAAAAACTGGAAGATACACTGTCAGTTTTCTCGAAATATATTCTCCAAGCTCTCATCGACTGAAAATACTAAGAATTTTGATACTTATACCAAAATATTTGCCATAGTTGCAACTCAAATTATTTTGTTTGTAAACATCTCTGACACTAAAAGATTTTATCCAATATATATGATTCTTTAGAAATATTGCTTTTTTAAACCAATCACTACACCCCAAATGAAGACTAAGTCACTATGTGTTTTTTCAGCATCAAAATATCATTAAAAGATTAAGGCTAAAAATTTATGTTTAAAGGTAGTCTTTTAAATCACCTTTGCATTGTTCAAGTAGTTTACTCATATCTCAGATCCAACTTTGAAGCAGTTTTTTCACATAATACTGTTTTATATGAATTTTAATTTCTTCCCTGTGTTAGTCGCTCAGTTTTGTCTGACTCTTTGTGACCCCATGGACTGTAGCTCACCATGCTCCACTGTACACGGAATTCCCAGGCAAAAATATTGGAGAGGGTTGCCACTTCGTTCCCCAGGGGATCTTCCTGACACAGGGCTTGAACCCAGGTCTCCTGCATCAAAGCAGATTCTTTACTGACTGAGCCACTCTTTTTTTGCTATATAATTTCTTCCCTAGTTTCCTTAATAATCCCCTGAATGGCTGAACACAATCCAAGTTGACAGCTTCTGTTGTTAGCCTAAGTTATTTGATTATCTAATGACATTACTTCATTCATATAATAAAGCTCCAATATTTTTTCTTTTAAAATTATTTGAATTTTTCCCTAAGGATATATTCTTACAAAATAATAATTATATCAAAGAATCAAAGAATATGATCATTTGCCTGGCTCCTGATATATTTTTTCCAAGTATTTTGAAAAGAGTTGTGTTGATTTATTCTGACTCTAAAGAAGTTGAGCAGATCATGTTCCCAGGGTCCCCTCTCTTAATGCTCTACTAAAGAACAGAATCTTTGACATCTGGTGCATTCAGGACTCCATCTATCTATGGATACATTCACAGGAGACACAAGCCTGAGAAGGTCTCCATGGCCACCATCACTTCCCCCCGTTTTGATGCTCATACCACCACTCTTGCAATAGGGTTGCAGTTCCATTACTGAAACTCCTCTAGGATGCAGGCAAGGAAAGTCTTAAGAGCCCTGACCTGCAGTGTACCCCCTTCCTGGTCCTCTAACAAGCCTTTTCAGCCTGTGACTATTCACAACTCCAGAAGATACAGATGTCTCAGCAAAGAGGTTCTTGTCATTTTTTCAGTCAATAAGTCACGTCCAATTCTTTGTGACCCCGTGAGCTGCAGCACGACAGGCTCCTCTGTCCTCCACTATCTTCTCGTATTTGCCCAAATTCATGTCCATTGAGTTGGTGATGCTATCTAAACATTTCATCCTCTATTGCCCCTTCTCCTTTGCCTTCAAGAATGGAAGACAAACTAAGTAAATACAATTTAAAACAGGTCTCCAAAATGTGATCCTTCTTCAGGCTTTGGGATCTCCACCCAATCTACCTGCTCTTATTTAATTTTTAGAGATCTCCAATAGTTGACTTATGGAGTTTGTCTAAGGTTTTAGCTGAAGTCAATGGGAGAGATAGAATGGAGTGTACTTATTCCTTCTTTACTACAAGATGAACCTATGAGTAAGTTTTTAATTGGGGAAATGTGAAAATGGATTTATCCTTTGTGTCACTAACTGATTTCAAAGTTAGTGGGCTGGTAACAATATATATCTGGTTTTGAGTTGGTTTGATCCAGTGATTATAAAATTTAACACCAATTCATTTCTTGGATATGTGTTATACTAAAATTACACCAATTGGACAATTAACTCTATGTTAAATAGTGCAAGGTAAGAAATATACAAGCAGTTTCCCCCATCCCTATGTACGGGAGCCCCAGTCTGGGGTCAGTAAAATGTTTTCTGTGAAGGGTCAGAAAGTAATTTAGGATTTGTGGGACATTTAGTCTCTTTTGCAATTATTCAGCTCTGTTGTAATATACAAGCAGTTGTAGGTAACATGCAGATGAATGGGCATGGCTACATTAGGCAACAAATTGTTGTTTGCCAACTCCTGGCTTAAAATATTGAACATCTTTGTGCCTTTTTATTGATCTACTATTAAAGTTGTTACAGAAAAATTCTTCATTAAGACTTCTTGAAGATTCAGTGAGTAAAATGTGCGTTTTGTTATTTTGAGGTAAGCAATGACTGGCATTAGAGTGGACCACTAGAGAAAGCATGAGTCCAGGTCCTGAGGTTTTTAGGAGCCAGTCACTAATTACTTCAACTTACATTTGCTTGATTATTTATGCATATCCTTCCTGTTAATCATAAATTAGATGGTCTAAATTAAGACTACCAACAAAGGTCTGTCTAGTCAAAGCTTTGGTTTTTCCAGTAATCATGTATGGATGTGAGAGTTGGACTATAAAGAAAGCTGAGCACCAAAGAAATTATGCTCTTGAACTGTGGTGTTGGAGAAGATTCTTGAGAGTCCCTTGCACTACAAGGAGTTCCAAGCAGTCCATCCTAAAGGAGATCAGTCCTGAGTGTTCATTGAAAGGACTGATGCTGAAGCTGAAACTCCAATACTTTGGCCACCTGATGTGAAGAACTGATTCATTAGAAAAGACCCTGATGCTGGGAAAGATTGAAGGCAAAAGAAGAAGGTCAGCAACAGAGAATGAGATGGTTAGACAGCATCACCAACTCAACAGACATGAATGTGAGCAAACTCCAGGAGACAGTGCAGGAAACTGGCATGCTGCAGTCTGCTGCTGCTGCTGCTGCTAAGTCACTTCAGTTGTGTCTGACTCTGTGCGACCCCAGAGATGGCAGCCCACCAGGCTTCCCTGTCCCTGGGATTCTCCAGGCAAGAACACTGAAGTGGGTTGCCATTTCCTTCTCCAATGCATGAAAGTGAAAAGTGAAAGTCAAGTCGCTCAGTCATGTCCGACTCTTAGTGACCCCATGGACTGCAGCCCACCAGGCTCCTCCATCCATGGGATTTTCCAGGCAACAGTACTGGAGTCTATGGGATCACAAAAAGTCAGACACTGTTTAGTGACTGAACAACAAATATTCCATTATGTATATATTACATCTTTATTCATTCACCCCTTGGTGAAGACTTAGTTTGCTTCCATATCTTGGTTATACAATAAATAGTGCTGCAATGAACATAGGGGTACATGTATCTTTTTATCTAGTGTTTTTGGGTTATTCAGATAAAAAATAAAAGTGAAATAGCTGGACCATATGTTAGTTCTAGTTTTAGTTTCTTGAGAAAAGTTCCTACTGTGTTTCATAGCACTTGCACCAACTTACAATAGTGCACAAGTGTTCCCTTCTCTCTACATTCTCCCCAACACCTGTTTCTTATCTTTTTGATAACAGCCATTCTGATAGGTATGATCAGTTTTGATTTAAATTTTTCCTAATGATTAGTTTTGTTGAGCATCTTTTCATGTGCCTGTCGGTCACCTGTATCACTTCTCTGGAAAAATTTCTATTCAGGTCATCTGCCCATTTTCAACAGAGCTTCTTCTCTTTTTTTGGAGGTTGAGCTATATGAGTTATGTGTGTGTTTTCAATATCAGTCCCCAATGGTTATATCATTTGCAAACATCTCCCATTCAGTAGGTTGCCTGCTCATTTTATTTATGGATTCTTTTTCCCTGAATAAGTTTTGATTTTTATGAAATTCCATTGTCTTAGTTTCGCTTGAGGAGACATCCAAAAAAATATTGCTAAGATCCATGACAAAGAGGTTACTGCTATGTTTTCTTCTAGGAGTTTTATGGTGTCAGAAGCTATTACTGTATGACAGCTGTAACTAAAAAAGTGATATAGGAAAATAGCATTTAAGTTTGTTTGAATAGAGAATTCCTGGATTTCAAGTCGAAGCATCACCTTACTAAAGACAGAATTTTCAGAGGTTAAAGTACTTATAGGGATTCAGTAAGAAATTATTTAAGCTCCCATTTTTAGTATAGCATTTCAAACAAGAAACAAACCATATTTGGCCTTTTGACCATTAAAAATGAAAGTGTTAATCACTCAGCCTTGTCCAACTCTTTGTAACCCCATGGACTGTAGCCTTCCAGGCTTCTCTGTCCATGGGATTTCCCAGGCAAGAATACTGGAGTGGTTTACCATTTCCTTCTCCAGGAGATCTTCCCAACCCAGGGATCAAACCCAGGTCTCCTGCATTGTGGACAGATTCTTTGCCACGCTAGCCACATAAGCCTTTCTTCTTTCCATATGGAAACCAACTCTAAAATAGGAGTTGGAAACTATCTTCACAGAGTACTCATAATTTTACTTGACCTAAGTTGAGGGGCTTTTTTAATAAAGAAAAAAAAGCACTCTCAATTTTGCAAATTCACAATTCAAAATTATCTAGTTCTAATAACATGTTATATACCACGGTTCTATCACTCATAGTTCAGAAAACAGATATGACAGGACCAGAAAAAATTATAAAACAAAACATAAATTTTGGAGTAAGAAAGACCTGAAAAAGATGAAATAAGCACTGTCACAAAGCAATATATCAGTTCAGTTCAGTTTAGTCGCNGTTCAGTTCAGTCGCTCAGTCATGTCCGACTCTTTACGACCCCATGAATTGCAGCACGCCAGGCCTCCCTGTCCATCACCATCTCCCAGAGTTCACTCAGACTCACATCCATCGAGTCAGCGATGCCATCTAGCCATCTCATCCTCTGTCGTCCCCTTCTTCTCCTGCCCCCAATCCCTCCCAGCATCAAAGTCTTTTCTAATGAGTCAACTCTTTTCATGAGGTGGCCAAAGTACTGGAGTTTCAGCTTTAGCATCTTTCCTTCCAAAGAAATCCCAGGGTTGATCTCCTTCAGAATGGACTGGTTGGATCTTCTTGCAGTCCAAGAGACTTTTAAGAGTCTTCTCGAATACCACAGTTCAAATGCATCAATTCTTCAGTGCTCAGCCTTCTTCACAGTCCAACTCTCACATCCATACATAACTACTGGGAAAACCATGGCCTTGACTAGACAAAAATATAAATGGCAATTCATGCATCTAGGTGACAATTCATGCCATAAATTAAGTCACCCCACAAACACTCAGTAGACAGTTCCCTTTGAATAATTACAATTCAAAAGAAAAGAACCCATTATAAACTTGTGCCAAGCACTTAATAAGGGATTAATAAGAAACCTAATTGCATGAAACATGAACGTAAAAATGTTGAAACACAGAGGAGAGGGCTCTGTGAAAGGCAAGATTTGACTTAAAGGTATGTAGCATGAGAGTACCTGAAAGAAAAAAAGGATCAGAATACCTCCTGAGGTTATGGAGGAGCTGGGCCAATTGTTTTTTCCCCCAGGTTATAGTCATCCATTTTCTTGCCCCCCAAGTTATTTCAAATCATTATTTGCCACTCCCTAGAATAGCAAAATCATATACTCATTAAGCCTTACTTTCATAGAAAAGATCTAAGAATATAAATGTAAGCCACACTGAGAAGCAGTTTACTGGCTATATAAAATTATAGAACACTGTAAGAGAATGGCAATTCAGTATTAAACTGATTTTTAAATGACTACAAAAGCAATTTTAATTACCATGAGTGAGAAATCATACAATGCTGTCAATAATAATGGTGATAATAATATTAATAAAAATATCACTGCAGGATGAAATATTACTCTTTCATACACAATACAGTCTTTTAGGACTGTCTTTTAGGGCTTTTGACTTGCTCTGAGAACTTAATTTGTTTTTGTTTTCTTATATATTCTTTTGTATATATGTATATATTCTTCTTCAGATTGTTTTCTCATGCAGGTTATTACAAGATATTGAGTATTGGTCCCTGTGCTGTACAATAGATCCTTGATGCTTTTCTTCTTTATATATCACAGCATGTATATGTTACTCCCATATTCCTAATTCACCCCTATCCCTCCTTTTCCCTTTGGTAGCCAAGTTTGTTTTCTATGTCTGAGTCTGTTTCTGTTTTATAAATAAGTTCATTTGAATCATTTGTTCTTTCATACAATTCCAGGTGTCATAATATGAATCATATTTCTTAAATTCATTCAACTTGTTATCACTTATCACATCCCCATTATAAGGATGAAATGGAGAAGATTCAGTCACTATACCTGTTAACCTCTCCAAACATCAAGGCATCCCTCACACTTGGCTAATCGGGACCCACTGAGAGGGAACCCTGCATAGATCCCAGGCTTCAGGAATGAAGACCATACTGAATTCCTCCTCTCTAACTTCATTTAATATGATTTGAGTATCAAGACAGATTTTCACTTTGGCTGGAGCAAACCTCACAAAGAGCTTTCTTTACAACCCTGGCAGTGTCCTTTGGTTCCTTTCTCATAACATTTTAGGAAAATACCAATGCTCTTGAAACGATGTTGAGTGCTGGGAAATCTGCTATCATAAACTATTAGGGAAGAGTATATCCAAGGAGTCTCCATGTTCATTTAAATGTTAGTGCATTAATTATTGGAAAATTTAACTCTGGTTTTAAGTTTTCTCATCTACAAAATGAGCATACTAATAATATTTATTTCATTGAGAATAGAATCTAAGAAGTATTAGAATAGGTTCAAGAACAGCTGAGGGAGTGATAAATTTGCCTTGGGGAATATTGGACTGGGGGATATGGGGGGTGAATATGAAGAATGTTTGATTCTTTGTCTGGATATGGGAAATGTTTGCTTCTTTGTTTATTTCTGGGCCAGGAAACAATAGGGTTTTACACAATAGAGAAGAGTAAATGCAATACAGAGAGAAACACAGACTAATACACTAATACAGAGATAGAAAGGACATGGCTAATTCACTGTGGAAGAACATAGGGTTACAGGTCATGATGCTTGAAAATTAATGTGGGGTACAATTGTGAAGTGTTTCATAGCCTTGCTAATGAGTTTGCAATTTGTGGTTTCCATGGAACCCATAAAATATTTTCCATGAACAGACTGATATGACCATACAGAGTTTTGTAATAACCTACACAAAAGCACTACAGTTTTAGCACAACAATGATGGAAATACGTCATTTGGCTCTGTTGAACTAAATAGGACCATACAAAAATCAATTCCAGATAGACTGTAGATCTAAATGTAAAGAGTAAATAAAAGTTTTAGAGAAAAACATAAGATGTATTTGTGACCTTAGGTAGGTAAATATTTCTTACTGAGGCACAAAAGAATGCTTATTATAAGGGGAAATTTTGAAAAATCAGGCTATTAAAATTAAAAACTATTATTCACCAAAAACACTAATTCAAGTCAATGTATGGCGAAAACCACTACAATATTGTAAAGTAATTAGCCTCCAATTAAAATAAATAAATAAATTTTTATACAGTTATAGAAAAAAAAGAAATCTCCAATACTTATGTCTGAAAAAGTACATATATCCAGAAAATATAAAGAACTCTGCAAGTTAATAAAATGCAGACAACTCAATAGAAAGTAGGGTAAAAACAAGCACATAAACAATACAGAAATTATACTGAGAGATACATATACTAAAAACCATGTACATATGTTCACCAGAAGACATGTCCAAGGATGTTTAGAGTATACATATCAACCAAATGTTTATCAAAAGGGTAAATTCTCATGCACACATATAATAGAATGCTACGCAACCATAAGAATAAACAACTGCACCCATATATATAGTATGGGCATTTCTCAGGAACATAACACGGAGTGTGAGAAGTGTGACACAGAGAGCACATTCTTCTTGATTCCACTTCTACAAAACACAGAGAAGACTACCCTATGGTGCTGGAGGCCAACACGGCAGTTATCCTTGCAGGGACTGGCGCGAGGACAGAGAGGAAGCAGGCTGAGGCTCTACAGATGCTGGTGGTATTGTCCCTTGGTCTGCTGTTAGTTGCATTTTGTGCTCACTTTGAAATTCATAAAATTGAATTTAGGATTTTTGTACTTTTCCATATGGTGTCTACTTGAATCAGTTCAGTTCAGTTCAGTCACTCAGTCGTGTCCGACTCTTTGCAACCCCATGAATCGCAACACGCCAGGCCTCCCTGTCCATCACCAACTCCCAGAGTTCACTCAAACTCACATCCATCGAGTCAGTGATGCCATCCAGCCATCTCATCCTCTGTTGTCCCTTTCTCCTCCTGCCCCCAGTCCCTCCCAGCATCAGTCTTTTCCAATGAGTCAACTCTTTTCAGAGGTAGCCAAAGTACTGGAGTTTCAGCTTTAGCATCATTCCTTCCAGAAATCCCAGGGTCTACTTATTTGGTCCACTTGAATAACAATGACCAAAAAAGAAATCGGAAGAACTTCTACTTCCACCTTTATGGCTAACTAAACTTTTTGAAAAAGCCTCCAATACAAACGCTGATAGTGGAGTGGATAAATTACAAAGATCATTTAAAAAAGCATGGCTGATTTCACAAGAAATCTCTGGAAATATGCACAGAACAGATAAAAACAAGGAGGCAGCTGAAACCAGAGATGTGTTATTTGATCTCGGCTGTCTGTACTGACCTGAGGGCATACATTTCCTAGGAATCCAAAATGTGGTGATTAAATTATTTTCCGGGGTTACCTCTGTGTGGGACTTGACTCTTATGGCCCCCTCCTGTTCACCTTTTTTCTTCTGTCTCTCTTTAATAGGACTTTGGGATAACAAAGTAGTTAAAACCAAACTGATGAACTTAAAGAATTCTCTGTAAGAACCATATGTGTGACTCTCAGTTGACTGCTTTCCTCACCCAAGTTTCCACCAAATATATCAACAATTCCCCTGCTCTTTTCGTTTTCTGGCAATGAATGGTTTGGACTCAGTGATCTTCTGATTTATATTAAACCCATCAATTACATTCTTTCTAACTCCATTTAAGGTACTTGATGATTTTCAGTTTGAGAGACATCTCATGTACCTCTAATTCTGAAAGACAAAAATATTTTAAAAAGTTCTACACTGGAACTCAGGGGAGAAAGGAGCAACAGGCATGGCATAATTCTGGCATGCTGCTGCTGCTGCTGCTGCTAAGTCGTGTCAGTCGTGTCTGACTCTGTGCTACCTCGTAGATGGCAGCCCACCAGGCTCCCCCGTCCCTGGGATTCTCCAGTCAAGAACTGGAGTGGATTGACATTTCCTCCTTCAATGCATGAAAGTGAAAAGTGAAAGTGAAGTCGCTTAGTTGTGTCCAACTCTTAGTAACCCCATGGACTGCAGCCCATCAGGCTCCTCCATCCATGGGATTTTCCAGGCAAGAGAACTGGAGTGGGTTGCCACTACCTTCTCCAATTCTGGCATGACCTCAGGCTAGTTACCTGATCTGTTTCTGGCCTCAGTAACTTTATCCATCAAATTTAATGAGTGGACTCTGATTTTCTAGACATTATGTTGGAGAAGAGCATCAGCTTTGGAGTCAAGAACACTGAGAATCTATCTCTGCTCTGGACCAGGTAAATAAATGAACATAATTATGCACTGAAACCCCAGGCAGCCCTTAAAGAGATGACATAGATCTGTATACCTCAGATGGAAAGAAGATGACATATTATTACATAATAAAGAGCAGAGCAATATGAGTGGTATTTTACTTAATAAATATATATTACAAATAATATATATCATATCATCATCAATAAATTCCTGCAAGGAGCTATGTAAATCAAGTTTCCTGCATGGATTTTAAAGACGGAATTCGAACTTTCTGTGATTGAATAATTAACATGTGGATTATAATGTGTCATAATGTTATAAATTATAAATGTAGTTAAATTTTTTTTCAATGGGCTGGCACAAAGTTGAAATTAAATAAAATTTAGTTTACTTTTCCAGAGCAAACAGTCTGCAAAGCTACTGATTTGGGGAGTTAAAAGAGAAGCTAAGAGAAAAGGGGGAGCATGGGATGAATTGGGAGACTGAGACTGAGATACAGTAACACACACTACTGATACTGTGTATAAAATAGATAACTAATGAGAACCTGCTGTATAGTTCAGGGAACTCTGCTCAGTGCTCTACTGTCACCTAAATGTGTTGGAAATCCAGAAAAGAGGGGATATATGTGCAGGTATAGGTGATTCACTTTGCCATAGAGTAGAAACTAATATAACATTGTAAAGCAACTGTCAGTTCAGTTCAGTCGCTCAGTTGTGTCCGACTCTTTGTGACCCCATGAATTGCAGCACATCAGGCCTCCCTGTTCATCACCAACTCCCGGAGTTCACTCAAACTCATGTCCATGCAGTAGGTGATGCCATCCAGCCATCTCATCCTCTGTCATCCCCTTCTCCTTCTGCCCCTCAATTCCTCCCAGCATCAGGGTATTTCCCAATGAGTCAACTCTTCGTATGAGGTGCCCAAAGTATTGGAGTTTCAGCCTCAGCATCAGTCCTTCCAAAGGACACCCTGGACTGATCTCCTTTAGGATGGACTGGTTGGATCTCCTTGCAGTCCAAGGGACTCTCAAGAGTCTTCTCCAACACCACAGTTCAAAAGCATCAATTCTTCGGCATTCAGCTTTCTTCACAGTCCAACTCTCACATCCATACATGACCTCTGGGAAAACCATAGCCTTGACTAGATGGACCTTTGCTGGCAAAGTAATGGCTCTGATTTCAATATGCTATCTAGGTTGGTCATAACTTTCCTTCCAAGGAGTAAGTGTCTTTTAATTTCATGGCTGCAGTCACCATCTGCAGTGATTTTGGAGCCCCCAAAAATAAAGTCTCTCACTGTTTCCACTGTTTCCCATCTATTTCCCATGAAGTGATGGGACCACATGCCATGATCTTAGTTTTGTGAATGTTGAGCTTTAAGCCAACTTTTTCACTCTCCTCCTTCACTTTCATTAAGAGGCTTTTTAGTTCCTCTTTACTGTCTGCCATAAGGGTGGTGTCATCTGAGGTGATTGATATTTCTCCCGGCAATCTTGATTCCAGCTTGTGCTTCTTCCAGCCCAGCGTTTCTCATGATATATTCTGCATATAAGTTAAATAAGCAGGGTGACAATATACAGCCTTGATGTACTCCGTTTCCTATTTTTAACCAGTCTGTTGTTCCATATCCTGTTCTAACTGTTACTTCCTGACCTGCCTATAGGTTTCTTAAGAGACAGGTCAAGTGGTCTGGTATCCCCATCTCTTTCAGAATTTTCCACAGTTTATTGTGAGCCACACAGTCAAAGGCTTTGGCATAGTCAATAAAAATGTTTGGGAGCTGACTGTGGCTCAGATCATGAACTCCTTATTGCCAAATTCAGACTTAAATTGAAGAAAGTTAGGAAAACCACTAGACCATTCAGGTATGACCCAAATCAAATCCCTTATGATTATACAGTGGAAGTGAGAAATAGATTTAAGGGACTAGATCTGATAGAGTGCCTGATGAACTATGGATGGAGGTTCGTGGCATTGTACAGGAGACAGTGATCAAGACCATCCTCAAGAAAAAAAAATGCAAAAATGCAAAATGGCTGTCTGAGGAGGCCTTATAAATAGCTATGAAAAGAAGGGACGTGAAAAGCACAGCAGAAAAGGAAAGATATAATCATCTGAATGCAGAATTCCAAAGAATAGCAAGGAGAGATAAGAAGGCCTTCCTCAGGGATCAATGCAAAGAAATAGAGGAAAACAAAGCAACTATACAAAAATAAAAATTAATTAAAAAAAAAGCCAAGAATGAAAATACTTGAAATTAGTAGATTATCTGACAGTATAATAGTAATTTCTTAAAAAGTTAAATGAATTTACACTGAGGCCTATTTCTTTGGGCTTGGGTGAAGCTTTGATGTGCATTCAAGTTTGATCAAGTAGAGTTTGAAAACAGACAGAGGAAAAGGGTAAAGGATTTAGCCAAATCCTTTTCTTTGGAAAAGAAGACCAAGACAGATTAGGTGATGAACAGGTAGAGACAGAGCAGGATTAAGCAGTAGGTTGTTACGGCATCTTCTGGAGATGATAGAGATAGACAAGCAAGTATCCTCGTTGGAAGGATACAGAAGCTGCAAAAAGGAATTGTGAATTTCTAATAGAGGCTCTCTAAGTGATTACAGTGATGATAGGGAAGCAACAGCATCACATAACCTAGTGTAAGGTTTGTAATCTAATTTTAAATTCAATTTAGGGTATAAAATCCTAAAATTGTATACCTCCTGGGTATAAAACCATAAGGTGTACTGGAAAGAGAAAATTCTCAGATATGAGTTCTACTGACCGCTGAGAAGCTATTTAATAGAACCCCATTTTTAGAGGTACATAACTAGAAAAATAAGCAGTCAATTTTTCTGGCTCTGAGACTGAATCAGATAAACACCCTGTGCTCTGAAGGACAAAACTCTAAGATGAGCCTTATTTCTCTGAAGCATCCCCTTTGCCAACAGCTCACAAATAGTAGGTTGTCTTATTGAAGGACTCATGTGTCAATGATGCTGCCACTTTTTCTTTTGGCCTTTCATAAAACCAGTCATTTTAACTCTTTTAAAAGAATGTTCTTCTTTTCTCAGATTTATTATTCTCTAATATCCATCAGATTGTCTTAGTTCCTATGTGTGTTTTTTTCTTTTTCTTTTTCTTCAACCCTGGTTGTTGCAGAGAAATACGGAGAACCACTTCATGATATTCGAGTAAGGAAGGCCTTCCTTAGTCTGACAGGAAACTAAATAACCACAGAAAGGTGAAATATGGCAAATACAAATTGTGACATATCCCATACCACAACTAACTCAAAAACCCTCTATCAGTCAAAAAAAATTTTTTTTTAAGCAATCATCATTTCAGGAAAAACTAAATATCTTCAGAAATGGCAAAAGTCCTTACCAAAAAACAATAGACAAAGGAATGCCTCAGCAAGTTAGATTAAGAACAAGACTGAAAATCTCAGAAACAAAGTCATCAGAATATGTAAAATTTTTCTAAGAGTTTAACTGAGATTCAAATTAGGGTGGGAAATAACTTTTTAATAGTGTGAGAATTAAAAGTCTGAGAGTATACATTTTTAAGTACAGTTAAATGGTAGGTAATTGGTTACCACTATGTATCAAAAAGATGCAAATTATTTTAATCAGAATTAAACCTCAGATATCCTCAAGTCTAGCAAGGAGCAAATATGTCTGTTAGCATCAAATCTGCATGAGGAGGTAACACATTTACTGTAACCTGAAGAAGGAACAGACTGAACCACGCAAAGACCAATCGGTGCATAAACTGTCCATGCTCATAAATCCCACATTTTTCTAATTTTCCAGCCTCCTTTGCAGTTGAGTTGGTACACTGTGAGTGAGTTCTAGAATATGACACATGGGCATAAATGATATATGCTATTCTTAAGCTTTATCTTGAAAAACCCATTCAATCATTCATTTTCTATTTACACTGACCATTGAGATGATGTGTTGATGAGAAAAAAATTAAAGGAGTTTGGATCTTTGAACTTGGGGAACAGCCCCTAAATGAAGTCAGCTGATCTACATTGATGAACCACCACAAAGAATAAACATTTATTCTGTTAAAGCATTGAGATTTCAAGACTTATTTGAAACATTATAGGATGACCTAGAACAATGCTTCTGAAATTTTGGAGGACATAAAAATTCTCTGAAGATCTTGTTAAAACATAGGTTTCTGGGTGACCTCCACAGAGATTCTGAAAAGTGAGAAAAAACATTTTGCATTTCTAAAAATCTTCTAGTTTTTATTGATGCTGCTTGTCCAAAAAATACATTGATCTAAATATCCTGAATGGAATACCAGGAGTAGAATTAGATAATAAAGTCAATGTGAAAGATGTGATTTCCTGAGATAGAAAGGAGCCTCAACCTTACATGTACAAGGATCTGAAGGTAGATGAGGGTGGAAGAATTATAATAGGTAAAGATTACAAATCAAGAATGATACTGAAAGTTTGACCCAGGAACCTTGAGATCAAATGGGAAGCGAGTCAGAATTTCCACAGCAAGCTTGTGACACTAATCAGTTCTAATTGACCCCCCAACATTTTAAGGTATTGACAGGGTACAAGATTTAGTCACAAATAGAATGCACATGAATGCCAACATACCCATTTCCTGCAGGTCTCCAGGAAAAACCGAATATGTTCTGAAAAACCAAACATTTTCTATCAGGTGTGAAAGTTTTAATGTGAATGGGCATTTTGTCACAGAGTCCTTCTGTATGAACAACGCTACTCTCGTTTATGAATTATGGCTGAGAAAGGAGGCAGGGGCCAGAGAGGCATTAGCTTGGAGTCACCAGAGACCTCATATAGGAGCAGTGATGAATTCATTGATGATGAAGATCCCAGTGGGTAGAAGATTAATACTCAAAGTACTGTTTCTCAATGCCAGGTGCTCACTAGAATCCTATGGGGAGTTTTCAAAATTACTTTGTCTGGACCACTCCTAGAGATTCTAATTCTGGGTTAAGGGCATCCAATAGGTCATGCCATACCTTAAAATCATTCAGTCGCTTTTCATAAATATCTTAATTCATTTAGTCATTAAAATGTTCATCCTGGTTCCTAAAATCTCAGTGCTAATTTAAAGAGTCAGTGTCCTGAAGCACTTATTTGCCTTCCTCCTCAGTACACGTTAGGACAGAGTAGTGGCAGCATAGAGAGAAGAGAGATGGGCAGGAGAGAGGAGAATGTGTTTGTACTTTCACCTTTCTACATTTATTTTTTTCCCTTTCTGCTTCTCTGGAAATCACTCACTTCTATGTGGCATGTGGGTAGGGAAGGGCTCTTCAAAAAGCCTTATGAGATTATCCTTTGCTAGGGGCTGAATTGTGTCCCCTGAAATTTCACATACTGAAGTCAAAATCCTCAATACCCCAGAAAGTGACTACCTTTACAGATAGTGTCTTTAAAGAGGTGTTTAAGGTGACTTCCCTGGTGGTCCAGTGGTTAAGACTCTGAGCTTCCACTGCATGGGGCATGGGTTCAATCCCTGGTAGAGGGACTAAGATCCCACATGCCTAAGGGCATGGAAAAATAATAATGATGATGATGATGAAGTGGTAATGAACTTAAAACACATGGTTGGCCCTAATCTGATATGACTTGTGTCCTTATAAGAGGAAGAGATTAGGAGACAGACAACACAATGACCAAGGGCAACCATAAGAGGACCCAACAAGAACGCAGCCAGCTACAAACCAAGGTGAGAGGCCTCAGAAGAAACAACATTGCCAACACCTTGATCTTGAACTTCTATTCTCTGAAACTGTGAGAAAATAAACTCCTGTTGTTGAAGCCACCCAGTCTGTGTCTTTTTCCTTATGAAAGCTCGAGCAAACTGATATACCTTCTGTATGGGCGCTCTATCTTCTCGGGAGCAGTCCCTTTATGCCTCCTAGCTTTCTCTCAATGTGAACTATCTAGATGTTCCTAGTTGTTCAAAAATCCTTTGTCCACTTATATCTTGGGGAAAATTTAAAGATGTTTGCTCCTTGGAAGAAAAGCTATGAGAAACCTAGACACTATATTGAAAAGCAGAGACAATACTTTGCTGACAAAGTCCAACTAGTCAAAGCTATGGTTTTTCCAGTAGTCACATACGGATGTGAGAGTTGGACCATAAAGAAGGCTAAACACCAAAGAATTGATGCTTTCAAACTGGGGTGTTGGTGACAACTCTTAAGAGTCCCTAGGACTGCAAGGAAAGCAAACCAGTCAATCCTAAAGCAAATCAACCATGAATATTCATTGGAAGGACTGGTGCTGAATTTCTAATACTTTGGCTACCAATGTGAAGAGCTGACTCATTGGAAAAGACCCTGATGCTGGGAAAAACAGAAGGCAGGAGAAGAAGGGGATGACAGAGGACAAGATGGTTGGATGGCATCACTGACTCAATGGACATGAATTTGAGCAAGCTCCAGGAGATGGTGAAGGACAGCGAAGCCTGACGTGCTGCAGTTCACAGGGTCATAAATAGTTGAACATGACTGAGCAACCAAACAACAACAATCTTGGGGAAGGGCTAACAAAGTTACTCTTGACACTTCATTGTCAAAAACCTCCAATCAGCCCATAGAGAATCTGCAAGCCAGAAAAAAAGAAAAGAATGCACCACCACCATTCATCTCTGCCTCTCTTCACTCAGCATTTACTGCTTTCCCAATGATCCTGGGGGATTAAGGACTCTAGAGCAGGGGCTCAGAAATCTTAGGCAGGAGTTTACTGAAGGATGCTAAGTCAGTGAAGAGAGAGAATGGTGTTGACTACCCCAAATTTTATGTCCTCTTTAAGGAGTACTTTACCTCACCCCTGGTAAGAAGGAATCATATCTTTTTATGAATTTTCTGCTCTTTTATGAAAGAGAGTTCCTACAGAGCTCACACTCAATTCCAAACCCTGAAGTGGCCTCAGGGTTCAACATGGGTGAATCTTAAAAACTACAATCTTGAGTAGGTACACAAAAGGATACATACACTATGATTTCATTTACATAAATATCTTAAAACAAGTGAAACAAATAGATGGAATACAGTCAAAACAGCAGTTAACTTGGAGGGATTACTGACTAGAAGAGAAAGAGATAAAGGTTTTTGTTGTTCTATGCAACATTTTTTATAATTTGATCTTTGTAGTAGTTGATGATTAGAAGATGGTAAGAAGGTAATACTGGGTAACTCAATTAAAGTCTGGATCAAGATGCACTAAATTGAAGTATTAATAAAAGTGTAATAAGTTGATTATAAAATTTGCTTAGAAGTTAGTTTTCCTGAGCACTCAAGAAATTATATTGGTACTTAAAATGTCATAATAAACTTACTTAATTCATTCAATTCAACTGATAGTTGTATTAGCACTAACAGGCTCTACATAAGGAACAAAGAAGGAAGAAAGAATTGTTAGCTGTGAGATCTTCAGCAAATCACTTTCATAATATGAGTCACTTACAAATTATATAAGTTATTTCTACAAGTGCTATGCTTGTCAAATGCTCATTAAGGACAGTGGCCTGAGATGCTTTTGTGTAAATCAACACCTTAATTTTTAGTCATGTTCCTAATTTTACTTAAATAAGTTAACATTTTATATATAATAATCCTTTTTTCCCACATTTTTGTACCAATCTTAATTCATTCCCAGGCATTCTTAAAGCACTGAAAGATGAGACTGTCATAGTTCTTGAATGGTCTAATCCTGTAGTGGGAAAAATTTTCAATGATAGAACTAACTGTGTAAGAACCATAAGGGATTTATAAATTTGATCATGTAAAGTAAACTTTAAAATTTGATGAAGTAAGTTCAACCACCAAATAAGTAAATAAACAAAAAATTCTATCATTAACAATATCAGATCATCTGTAGTTAATTTCAGAGACATACATTAAGCAAGGAAAGGAAACAGCAAGCTAGTTCAGTGTTCTTGCCTGGGAAATCCCATGGAGAGAGAAGCCTGCTGGGCTATAGTCCATGGGGGTTGCAAACAGTTGGACATGGGTGAGCAATTGAACAACAACAATGACATTCAATAAAACATTCAACCTAGCAGAAAATTGGGTAAAAGTATGAGGTTAACTTAGGCTTCCCTGGTGGCTCAGAGGTTAAAGCCTCTGCCTGCAATGTGGGAGACCTGGGTTCAATCCCTGGGTCAAGAAGATCCCCTGGGGAAGGAAGTGGCAACCATCTCCAGTATTTTTGCCTGGAGAATCCCATGGATGGAGGAGCCTGGTGGGCTACAGTCTATGGGGTCACAAAGAGTCGGACACGACTGAGTGACTTCACTTTCCCTTTCCCTTTCATGAGGTTAACTCGTATGAGAATGAATATAAATGCTCAATAAGACTATAAAATACTCAACATTCTTAATCATTAAAGAATTCATTAAAGCTATTTTTTCAACTTTTAAGTATGATGAAAGCTTAATAAAATCATAAAATTCAGTATCAGAAGGCTGATATTTCTTTCGAGAGCAATTTTTAAATACCTGCAAAACCTTTTGCTTGCTTTCAGTCATCAATTTCAATTTTAAGTGCTTTCTGGGTTTCAGAATTGCAGATAAGATACCTTAGACCTATGTTAGAAAAACATCTGGAACTTAAACAAATGTTCATCAAATAATTATCTTAAATTATGATCTATTTTAACATGTATACTAAGCACTATTTTTAAAAAGTAAGATAATCAATGTTTAAAATATAAATGCCAAAGATATACAATAAAATAAAACCAACAAGTTTTAGAGTTAAAGCAGTAGTCTTTTTTTTTTTTTAATATGGTAGGATTTCTGGTAATATTTCTTCTACCTTTAGAGAAATAATTGGAATGCAAGACCTAAAGTCTACTGAGAGGAGACATACAGATTTTATATGTTTTCCAGAGTCTTTTTCTGGAGTCTCAACTCCTTCTCCCAATAGATATCTATTCTACCTAAAGGTAATAAAACATTAGAATGGATCAAGTTAAACTGGAATGACCAAAGATGAGTGATAGCAGGGACAATGAGGGATCCAGGATACATCTCCAGGAAGGCAGAGTCAGGCGTCAAGAATAAATGTAAACTTAGTTACATCTGAAAACTGAATTTTCATGTTTTTTGGGGTAAGTTTACATTGATTTCTTTTAATTATATGGACTATATTTTGTTGCTTATTTGTATATCCAGTAATTTTGGACTGTATGCCTTATTTAGTGAATTTTACTTTGCTGGGTGCTAGATACTTTTTTTATCCTATAAATACTCTTGAGCTTTATTCTGATGTGGTTGTCACTTCAAACACAGTTTCTTTTGGGTCTTGCTTTTAAGACGTTAAGTGATACTAGAACAGTTCTCAGACTAGGGTTAATTACTTCCAAATGATGACAAAGATCCTTCTGTTCCTGTATTGAATGCCCCCCTGAGTGTATTCAGTTCAGTTCAGTTCAGTCACGCAGTCGTGTCTGACTCTTTGCAGACCCATGAACCTCAGCACGCCAGGCCTCCCTGTCCATCACCATCTCCTGGAGTTCACTCAAACTCATGTTCATCGAATTGGTGATGCCATCCAGCCATCTCATCCTCTGTCGTCCCCTTCTCCTCCTGCCCCCAACCCCTCCCAGCATCAGAGTATTTTCCAATGAGTCAACTCTAAACATGAGATGGCCACAGTACTGGAGTTTCAACTTCAGCATCATTCCTTCCAAAGAAATCCCAGGACTGATCTCCTCTAGAATGAACTGGTTGGATCTCCTTGCAGTCAAAGGGACTCTCAAGAGTTTTCTCCAACACAACAGTTCAAAAGCATCAATTCTTTGGCACTCAGCCTTCTTCACAGTCCAACTCTCACATCCATACATGACCACTGGAAAAACCATAGCCTTGACTAGACGGACCTTGATCGGCAAAGTAATGTCTCTGCTTTTGAATATATTATCTAGGTTGATCATACCTCTTCTTCCAAGGAGTAAGCATCTTTTAATTTCATGGCTGCAGTCACCATCTGCAGTGATTTTGGAGCCCAAAAAAATAAAGTCTGACGCTGTTTCCATGGTTTCCCCATCTATTTGCCACGAAGTGATGGGACCAGATACCATGATCTTCTTTTTCTGAATGTTGTTTTAAGCCAACTTTTTCATTCTCCTCTTTCACTTTCATCAAGAGGCTTTTTAGCTCCTCTTCACTTTCTGCCATAAGGGTGGTGTCATCTGCATATCTTAGGCTATTGATATTTCTCCCAGCAATCTTGATTCCAGCTTGTGCTTCTTCCAGCCCAGCGTTTCTCATGATATACTCTGCAAATACGTTAAATAAACAGGGTGACAATATACAGCCTTGACGTACTCCTTTTCCTATTTGGAACCAGTCTGTTGTTCCATGTCCAGTTCTAACTGTTACTTTCTGACCTGCATATAGGTTTCTCAAGAGGAAGGTCAGGTAGTCTGGTATTCCCATCTCTTTCAGAATTTTCCACAGTTTCTTGTGATCCACACAGTCAAAGGCTTTGGCATGGTCAATAAAGCAGAAAAGATGTTTTTCTGGAACTCTCTTGCTTTTTTCATGATCCAGCAGATGTTGGCAATTTGATCTCTTGTTCCTCTGCCTTTTCTGAAACCAGCTTGAACATCTGGAAGTTCATGGTTCACATATTGCTGAAGCCTGGCTTGGAGAATTTTGAGCATTACTTTACTAGTGTGTGGGATGAGTGTAATTGTGTGGTAGTTTGAGAATTCTTTGGCATTGCCTTTCTTTGGGATTGGAATGAAAACTGACCTTTTCCAGTCCTGTGGCCACTGCTGAGGTTTCCAAATTTGCTGGCATATTGAGTGCAACGCTTTCACAGCATCATCTTTTAGGATTTGAAATAGCTTGACTGGAATTCCATCACCTCCACTAGCTTTGTTCGTAGTGATGCCTTCTAAGGCCCACTTGACTTCACATTCCAGGATGTCTGGCTCTAGGTGAGTGATCATACCATTATGAGTATATTAGGTTGGTGCAAAAGTAACTGTGATTTTTGCATTGTTGAAATTTGCCATTTGTTATTATAATACATTCTAAATAAATGTTGTTATGTTATATCATTTTAATCCACATTTCTCGCTTTATGATTTTTCTATTACTTGCTATGTATTTATATTTATTTTAGACTAGGGAAATTATGTTAGACTAAAAGCAAATTCAAGCGACTTTCTAATTTGAGTTCCAAATGTCATAAAGCAGTGCAGACAACTCACAACACGTTGGAGCCAGGAATGGCTAATGAATGTACAGTGCAGTTGTGATTCAAGAAGCTTTGCAAAGGACACAAGAACCTTGAAGACAAGGAGCATAATGGCCGGTCATCAGAGGTGACAACAACTGAGAGCAACCGTCAAAGCCGATCCTCCTACACCTACACAAGAAGTTGCCGAAGAACTCAGTGTTGACCATTCATTCTATAGTAGTTCAGCAATTAAAGCAAATTGGAAAGATGAAAAAGCTTGATAAGTTGGTGCCTCATGAGTCAACTGGAAATCAAAAAATAACCATTGTTTTGAAGTGTTGTCTTCTCTTATTCTGTGCAATAAGAACCATTTCTTGATCCGACTAAGATGTGTGATGAAAAGTGAATTTTACACAACAACCAGGGATGACCAGCTCAGTGGTTTGACTGAGAAGACGCTCCAAAGCACTTGCCAAAACCAAACTTGCACCAAAAAAGGGTCGTAGTCACTGTTTGGTGATTTGATCCACTACAGCTTTCTGAATCCCAGCGAAACAACTACATCTGAGAAGTATGCTCAGCAAATCAACAAGATGCGCTGGAAACTGCAATGCCTGCAGCCAACATTCATCAACAGAAGGGGCCCGATTATTCTCTACAACAGTGCCCAACCACACATCGCGCAACCAAGGCTTCAAAAGTTTAACAGACTGGGCTACAAAATTTTTCTTCATCTGCTATATTCACCTGACCTCTCATCAACCGACTATCACTTCTTCAAGTATCTCGACAATTTTTTGCAGAGAAAACACTTCCACAACCAGAAAGAGGCAGAAAAATGCTTTCCAGGAGTTTGCTGAATCCTAAAACACAGACTTTTATGCTACAAGAATTAGCAAACTTATTTCTTGTTGGCAAAACTGTGTTGATTTTAATGGTTCCTATTTTGATTTATTAAGGTCTGTTTGAACCTAGTTACAGTGATTTAAAATTCATGGTCTGAAGCCATAATTACATTGGACCAATCTGATACATTTTCAAGACCGACAGGAACAGACACTGTTCCTGGTGCTGCGTGTCAGAAATTGTTTCCTCTAACTCTGTGGAATGGATCTTTCCTGGCCTTGGATATTCCTCACGTGAACTTAAAAGTTCTGAAGAGAAAACCAGAATTGATAACCTAGAATTCTGTGATAAGCAAAATATCTGTGAAAAACAAATCTGAAATACTTTTTTGTAAATACAAAAGCTGAAAGGATTCATCAGCAAAGACTCTCATAGAAGAAATGAAGAGCCTCAGAAAGGGCAACTACATATACAAAATTAAGTTTCTCATTTTAAAAAGCTAATTAAAATATAACTGTTTAAAAAAATTAACAGTATAATGTGACATTTTAACCTATATAAATGTAATAAATCTACAATAGCACATGTTTTTGGGAACACATGTACACCCGTGGTGGATTCATGTCAATGTATGGCAAAACCAATACAGTATTGTAAAGAATAGAAAGAGACACATGTACCCCAATGTTCATCGCAGCACTGTTTATAATAGCCAGAACATGGAAACAACCTAGATGTCCATCAGCAGATGAATGGATAAGAAAGCTGTGGTACATATACACAATGGAGTATTANAATTAAAAAAAAAACACACAAAGATTGGGAAGAGAGAAGTGGAAGTTTACTATCGCAGGGTTCTATGACTACATGTAGAGTCTCATAATATCAGCTGCAAGTAGATGCATATAGTTTACAATTATGTAAACAATAAACCTTAAAGCAGTCACATAGAAAATAGAGCTCTAGATAATAAGCCAAAAAAGGAGATAAAGTCATTAAAGTACTTGACTCATGTGGCTCAGCTGGTAAAGAATCTGCTTGCAATGCTGGAGACCTGCCTGGGTTGGGAACATCCCCTGGAGAAGGGAAAGGCTACCCACTCCAGTATTCTGGCCTAGAGAATTCCATGGACTGTATAGTCTATGGGGTCGCAAAGAGTTGGACACGATTGAGCGACTTTCACTTTTTCACTTTCAAAGAAGGAGAAAATATGAAGGATGAAAATAAGACTGGAGCAAATAAAAACTAGCTATAGCACAGATTTAAAGCAAATCATGTTAATGGTTACATTAAATTTTGCCTAAATACCCCAATTAAAAAATAGAGGCTGTCAGGTTAATTAAATTTAGGGTGCAACTATATGCAGCCTCCAGGAAAAGAACTTTAAATACAAGGTTCAAATGGATTAAAGAATAAAAAAAAAAAATGTATACCATCCTCACATTAATGGAGAGAAATATGGAATGGATATATTAACATCAGAAAACATATTTCAGAGTAATAAATATTATCAAGGACTTTTTAAAAGGTAATTTTATAAGTTGGTAATTTTATTAAGAGAACATAGTAATACTATTTGTGTACTCAATAACTGAACCTCAAAATACACAACAGAATTCCACAGGGAAACAGCAAATCCACAATTATAATTAGAGATTTGTGCCACTACTTGGCAGAAAAATCAATACAAGACCAGTAAAGGCAGAAATTTAAATAATACAACTAGCCAACATGATCCAACTATTATTTACACAACATTAGGTACACAAGAAACCTGTAACAATTTAGACTATATTTTGCACCATAAAACAAGTTTCAAAAAAACTTTGAAGAATCTACCTGCAATGCGGGAGACCTGGGTTCGGTCCCTGGGTTGGGAAGTTCCCCTGGAGAAGGGAAAGGCTACCCACTCCAGTATTCTGTACTGGAGAATTCCATGGACTATACAGTCCATGGGGTCGCAAAGAGTCAGACACAACTGAGCGACTTTCACTTTCCACTTCCACTTTTAAAGGGTGTAAGCCACACACAATATGTCCTATAACCACAAAAGGAGCTAAATTAGAAGTAAATAACAGGAAAATCCCTCAATATTTTTAAACTAAATAACACTTTATAAATAAGCCATAGGTCAAGAGTAAGTCAAAAGGATTTTTAAAGTAACTGAATTAAATAAAAATTTTTTAAATATCAATTTTATACAATGCTTTAAAGTAGTAGTTAAGAGGAAATTTATAGCACTGAACTCCATTAATTAAAAAAGAACAAAGTTCTCAAGTTAATGGTCTTAGCCTCTACCTTAAAAAAGCAGCATAACATGGGAAAACTGCAAAGTAATTAGAAGAAAAGAAATGCTAAAAATTTAAGATATAAATGAATTAAACAGAAAATG
>SJYQ01001759.1:115883-166261 GCA_006410935.1 Redunca redunca
ATGTAAAACAACAAAGAATCAATAAAATGGAAAAAAGCAATGAACTATTATTAATAAATACTACACAAATGAATCTCAAAATAATAATGCTGACTAAAAGAAAGTGGGAAACAAAAGACAAACTTTATGATTCCATTTATATACAATTATGGAAAATGAAAACAATCCATAGTGACAGAAAGCAGGTCAGTGACTGCTTGGGAGTCGGGGAAGGAAGAGAAAGGAGAGAGAAAGGAACTACAAAGAGGCCTAAGGGAACCTCACGGTGATGGTTTCACGGTCATACCTATATGTTACAAGGCATCAAATGATGGCTTCAACATGGGCAGTTTATTGTATGTCAGTTATCTCTCAATAAAGTGTTACCAATACACACAACTACACTGAAAATCAAATGTCAGATGACATGTGTACAAGGTTATTGTGCATAAGGAATAAAAGCAATAAATTCAATGAAACCTAAATGTCTAGAAAAAGGGATTTGTTAAATGATGCTCCTCCAGCTCTGTGGACAGAAAACAGGCATTTTTATGCATGACTGTGATACAATCTCCACGACTGATTTTAAGAATACACACAAACACAGGTAGATACACACATCTCAAAACACAATATGAAGAAATTCAGAGCAGTATATATTTTATGTTTCTGCTTTTGGTATTGAAAAAAAAGGATTGACATATATACACTACTATGTATAAACAAATAACTAATGAGAACATACTGTGTAGCTCAGAAAACTCTACTTAATGCTCTGTGGTAACCTCAATGGGAAGAAAATTCAGAGGAGTGTATATATGTACACGTATAGCTGATTCACTTTGCTGTACAGCAGGAACTAACACCATTGTAAAGTAACTATAATCCAATAACAATTGAATTAAAATATTGCTGTACCTGGAAAGCATACATTATAAAGTAAAAAAGTAACAGCAAGGTGACTGGTGTTTGGAAGACAGAAGAGTGAGAGCAAAATTTTTTCTTATACAGTTGACCCCTGAAGGATATTTAAGTAGTAAATGTTAAATTACTACACAATTGGAGGTTAATTAAATAGGTGAATGTGAAACTACAAATAAGGAAGAATCACATATACACAGGGCCCCATAAATTATAAAGCATAATCAAATGGGCAGAGGGTGAGGGTCCCTAACTCATACTGTTCAAAGGTCATTCAATCTTTGATCATCTTGTTCAAGAAATATGTAAATCTCTTATCTATTTAAGCATAATTTTTAAGAGTCCTAGCAATAAAGTATCATACTATTGAAAAGTTAGTTAAGTTGTAAAATCAGATAGCTTGTACTAACTATGTGACTTGGGTAACTTAAACTCATTTTTCTTAAAAAGATACCACAGATAATGATAGTATCTTTAAAAGAAAATTGTTAGTTGCTCAGTCCTGTCTGACTCTTTGCGACCCCCTGGACTGTAGCCTGCCAGGCTCCTCTGTCCATTGGATTCTCCAGACAAGAATACTGGAGTGGGTTGCCATTGCCTTCTCCAGGGGATCTTCCCAACCCAGGGATTGAACCCAGGTCTCCTGCATTGCAGACAGATTCTTGACTCTGAGCCACCTCAGAAACCCGAATAAATAAGCACTTGGAACAGTACCTGTCACTATAATAAACAAGCAATATTTTTATTAAAATACAGTTGAAGTACAACATTATGTTAGTTTTTGGAGTACTACATGATGATTTGATACTTGCATAAATTATGCTTGCATCACCAGCATAGTATAGCAACCATTTATCACCATACAAAGTTATTACAATATTACTTACCATATTCTTTATGCTATGTATTAATCCCCATGACTTATTAATATATAAGTCAAGGTTTCTATTTCTTAGTCCCTTTTACCTATTTTGCCCACTCTCCCATCCCCCATTTTTTCTGACAACCACCTATTCATTCTCTTCTACATCTGTGAGTCTGATTTCATTTGAGTTTGTTTTGTTTCTTAGATTTCATATATATATGATTTCATGCAGTCTTTTTCTCTCTTTGGTTTATTTCACTAAGCATAGCACCCGCTAGATCCACCCATACTGTCTCAGATGACAATAGTTCATTTATGTTCTTTATGGCTGAATAATATTCCACTGTCTATGTATACCACATCTTCTTTATCCATTCATCTATCAGTGGACACTTAGGTTGCTTCCATATCTTAGCTGTTGATAACAATGTAGCAGTGAACATAGGAGAGCATATATCCTTTTGAATTAGTGCTTCATTTTCTTCAGGTTTACATTCAGAAGTGGAAATACTGAATATTATGCTAGTTTTATTTTCCCTTTTTTGAGGAACCTCCATACTGTTTTTTATGATGGTTGTACCAATTTACAACCACACCAGGAGTCCACAAGGATTTCCTTTCCTCCACATCCTCAGCAATATTTGTTAACTTTTGTCATTTTGATGATAACCATTCTGGCAGGTGTGAGGTGGTGTCCCAAAATGGGTTTTTTCTTCATGAAAGAAGATGTTTATGTAATAAAAGTTTCAGAGGAAAAAGGCAATACATTACAAATACAGATTTTATAGTCATAATTTGTTAAAGCACATCTGATTTAAAAAGAGAGGCCATTTATCATAATTTTATTTTACTATATAGTTTTACTCTTTAACACTGTTTTTAGTTGTTTATTTTATTAAACTATAATACATTTAAAATATTAGTTTTAGGTGTACAACAGAGTGATTCAGTATTTTTATACATTACAAAAGGATCATCATGAAAAATCTAGCTATCATCTATCAACAAATTTATTAATAATATTATTGAAAATATTCCTCTGTTGTACATTCCATCCCTGTGACTTACCTAGTTTATAACTGCAAGTATGTACCCCTTAATCTCCCTCAGCTAATTCAGTCATCCCCACACAGCCCTCCCCTCTAGCAAACACCAGTTTGTACTCTGCATCTACACATCAGTTTTTGTATTTTCACGTCTGTTCATTTGTTCTATTTTGTAAATTCCATATATAGTTGAAACTGTACGGTATTTGTCTTGCTCTGTCTGACTTCATTCAGTTAGCATAGTAAATACCCTCTAATCCATCTACATGATTGCAAATGGCAAGATTGCATTCTTTTATGGGTAAGTAATATTCCATGATGTGTCTGCTTGTGTGTATGTATGCATTACATCATTATCCACACATCTATCTGTTCACATTTAGATTGTTTATCTTGGCTATTGTAAATAATGGTGCAATGAACATAGGTTTGCATGTCTCTTTTTCTAAGTAATGTTTTTATTTTCTTCAGAAAAAAATACACAGAAATGGAATTTCTGAATCTTATGATAACTCCCTTTTTAAGTTTTTGAGGAATCCCCATACTGTTTTCCAGAGTGGCTTCAACAATTTACACTCCCACCAACAGTACACAAGCATTCCCTTTTCTCTACACCCTTGTGTTGAATCTATATATTGCCTAGGATAGTGTAGTCAGTTTAACAATATTAATTCTTTTAATCCATAAGCACAATGTATCTTTCCATTTGTTTGTGTCATCGTTAGTTTCTTTCATCAGTGTCTTACAGATTTCCGAGTACAGGCCTTTAACCTCTTTGGTTGGGTTTATTCCTAAGTATTTTATTCTTTCTAAAACAATTGTATATTGGATTGTCTTCCTTATTTGTCTTTCTGATAGTTTGTTGTCAATTTATAAAAGTGTAACAGATTTCTGTATTAATTGTCTATCCCCCAACTTTACTGAATTTATTATTTTCACAGCTTTTTGATGGTAGCTTTAGGATTTTTTATGTATAATATTCTGTCATATGCAAACAGTGAGATCTATCTCCCTTTCCAATTTGAATTCTTTTTATTTTTCTTGTCTGATTCCTGTGACTTTCAATACTGTGTTGAATGAAAGTGGCAATAGTGGGCATCCTTGTCTTGTTTCTGATCTTAAAAGAAATGCTTTTAGATTTTCACTATTGAGAATACTGTTGACTGTGAGTTTGTCACATATGATCTATATTATTTGGATGTATATTCCCTTTATGCTCATTTTGTTGAGAGTTTTTTTTTTATCCTAAGTGGATAATGAATTTTGTCACAATTTATTCTGCATTTATTGAGATGATCAGATGATTTTTATTCTTTATTTTTGAATGCATTAGATCATGTTGATTAATTTGAAGATATCAAATCCTTCATCTCAAAAATAAATCATCAAATCATATTTATCCTTGGGGTAAACTACACTTGATCATGGGGCATGATCCTTTTAACATATTGTTAAATTTAGTTTGGTAATATATTTTTGAAGCTTTGCATCTGTGTTCATAAGTGAAATTGGCCTGTAATTTTCTTTCATATGATGTCTTTGTCTGGCTTTGTTGTCAAGGTGATGCCAGCCCAGTAAGATGACTGAAGATATTTATTCCTCTTCAAGTTTTTAGAATACTTTGAGAAATATTTGGGCTAACTCTTCTTTAAATATTTGGTAGAATTTACCTGCAAGGCCATCTGGCCTTAGACTTTTGCTTGTTGGGAGTTTTACTATTACTTATTCGATTTCATCACTGGTAATTGGTATGTTCATATTTTTATTTATTTCTAATTCATTCTTGTGAGAACATACAGTTCTAGGAATTTATCTCTAGGTTGTCCATTAAATTGGTGTATATTGTTTAAAGTCACCTCTGATTATCTTTTGCTTTTCTGTGGTGTCAGTTGTAATTTCTTTCCTTCCTGATATTATTGATTTGGACCTTCTCTTTTTTTCTTGATGAGATTGGCTAAAGGTTTATCAATTTATCTTTTCAAAGAACCACCTTTTAGTTTCTTTGATCTTATTAAGGGATTGATTTTTTATTCTTTATTTCATTTATTTCTACTCTGATCTTTATGATTTCTTTTCTTCTACTAATAGTGGGTTTTGTTTGTTATTTTTCAACTTCTTCTAGGTCTGAAGTTAGATTGTTTGAGATTTTCCTTATTTCCTGCAGTAAAATTGAATTTCTGTAAACTTCCTTTTTAGGACTACTTTTGCCATGTCCCACAGATTTTAGAACATTGTGCTTTGTTCTCATTTGTCTCCAGATACTTTTAAATTTTGTCCTTGATTTCTTCAGTGATCCTTTGGTCATTTAATAGCATATCGTTTAGCCTCCACATATTTGTGTTTTTGAACTTTTTTGCTTGTAGATGATTTCCAGTCTCACAGTGTTGTGGTCATAAAAGATGCTTGATATAATTTCCATCTTAATTTTTTTCTCCTCTCTGCCCACATTTAAAGTTTTTGACATAGTTTACATCTTTTTGTTTTGTGTATCCCTTAACTACTTATTGTGGATATAGACAATTTTACTATTTTTTCTTCTAAGCTTCCTCTTAGCTTTATTAGTGATTGGTCTACTATCTTTACTGTATGTTTGCCTTTACCAAGGAGATGTTTCCCTGTATAATTTTCTTATTTCTACTTGTAGTCTTTTCCATTTAGAGAAATTTCTTTAACATTTTTTGTAAAACATTTTATTGGTGTGGAACTCTTTTAGCTTTTGCTTATCTGTACAACTTTTTAACTCCCTTTCAAATCTGAAAAATAGCCTTACCAGGTAGAATATCATTGTTTGAAGATACTTCTTATTTCATCACTTTGAATATATCATGTCATTCCCTTCTGGCCTCAAAGTTTTTGCAGAAAAGTTAGCTGATGGTCTTATGGGTGGTTTCTTGAACACAATTATTTACCTTTCTCTGCCACTGTTAAGATGCTTTGTCTTGAACTTTTGCCATTATAATTATAAGGTGTCTTGGTGTGAACCTCTTTGAGCTGATCTTGTTTGGGACTCTCTATGGTACCTGGACCTGGATATCTGTTTCGTTTCCCAGGTTAGGGGAGTCTTCAGCTATTATTCAAATAAGGTGTTTTTTTTTGTTGTTGTTTTTTGTTTTTTCCCTTCTGGGACCCTGTAATGTGAATGTTAGCATCCTTGATGTTATCCCAGAGATCTCAAACTATCCTCGTTTATTTTTTTTCTATTCAGCCTGGTTAATTTCCACATCTCAGTCTTCCAGGTAGCTGTATCCTCTAATCTACTGTTGATTTCCTTCCTGTGTATTAATTTCAGTTATTATTCCTTAGCCTTATTTCGTTCTTCTTTGTATTTCCTAATTCTTTGTTAAAATTCTCACTTTGTTCATCCATTCATCTCCCAAAATTATTGAATATCTTTATAATATTTACCTTGAACTATTTATTTGGTAGATTGCTTATCTCTTCTTCGTTCAGTTCTTCTTTCTGAGATTTTTGTATTGCTCCTTTGTTTGTAACATATTCCTTTGTCTTCTCAGTTTTTCTAATTCTCTGTGTTTATTTCTATGAATTAGGTAGGTTGGTGATGTTTCTTAATCTTGGCGAAGTTATATTATGTAGGAGACATCCTTTGGGGTCCAGCAGTGAGTTCCCCTCGGTCTTCAGAGGTATATGCTCTAGGACTGTCCCCTATGTAGTCTGCATAAGCCCTTCTAATGTGGAGGGGCTAACTGCTGTAGGCACACTGGTAGGTGAGCCTAGCTTCTGGCCTAGTTGGCGGCCATGCCCTGCCTCATTTAATGACTGCTGGCCCACTGATGAGTGGAACCAGGTACCAGTATGGCTGGCTTGCATGGTTGATGGGGTCCTGGGGCTGGTGGCAGCCCACTAGTGGACTGGGCCAGGCTTCAGGGTGGCTTGCTGTGGGTCCCAGACTATGTATTTTAGATATTATTATTAAGTTCAGTGAAACATGGGTGGTTATTGAAGAGGGCTACTTGATTTGGTTAACATTTATAAGTTGCAAATGTCTGTAAATATTTCAGATTGATTAAATTTATTCTCATTTTTCACATCAGACTGACTTGATAACTCTACAAAGCTCAGTATTTATAGAAGCACATCCATTATTTCAAATAGATGCCTCAAAAGTAGTTGAAGGCTCTTGGAAACTATCATCTTCATTATTCTGAAGAACCATACAATGTGTTATCATTATTGATCTTGCAATCTATTAATGTTAACTTCAGACCAACCAGAGTATTCAAACCTCTGAAGTGTGAAGTCTGAATAAGATTATATAGATATTCATATAAAAATATATAAGTAATTATATATGCATATAATATATTGTACACACACATACACAGAGAACCAAACTTGAGTACTATTTCACAACATACAACCTCTATTTATCTTCCCTTCTCTTTCCCAATATGTAACATACATGCAAGAGTTCAAATCTATGTCACCCTTTCTAAGAAGAGTGAACTGACCTCATTTCTTGTTTATAAAACAAAACTAATCAAACAAACAAACAAAAAAAGAAACTGAGGGGCCTGGAGAGTAGACCAGTATTATAAAGCAAGTGACTGGAAGAGGTGGAACAAGATCCCAGGTTTCCTGACACCATTTTTATTTTTTTAGACCATATTGTCTTCTCTTTCTTCCTTTTAACCCTGAACAGGCCAAGTGAAGTCACTGAATTGCAGAATCTCAGAAAAGCCTGTGTTCTTGCACTTTCCATTTCTGAAGAAGTACCTGTAATATATTTCCTAGCTGATTAGTGATGTACTGATCTTTCTAATCTTTTAAAGCAAGAGGTTTATGACAAGAAAAGAAGAATAAAGAGAAGGAAGAAGAGGACAGATTCAGACCAACATCACATTTATCACCTATTGATCTATTACATTGTGCATTATTTTATGTCCATTACAATATATTACAATGTAATCATCACTGCTAAGTCACCAATGAAAGAAGCTTATACATCAAGTTTGGGGATCTGGGTCATTAATTGGTTACTTTATTTTTGATTCCTGCATTGCATGTTACAAGGATTAATTGTGAAGACATGTGGATAATTGTCATCTCAAAAGACATAAGCTGAGATATGGATGGATCTAGAGAGTGTCATACTGAGTGAAGTAAATCAGAGAAGGAGAAAGTTCATATGGCATCCCTTACATGTGGAATTTTAAAGGAAATGATATAAATGAACTTACAGAACAGAAAAAGACTCACAGACATAAAATGAACTTATGGTTATCAGGGGGAAAGGACAGTTAGGGACTTTGGGAAGGTTATGTTCAGACTGCTATATTTAAAATGGATAACAAAAAAAGGGCCTGTTGTATAGCACAGGGAACTCTGCTCAATGTTATGTGCCAGCCTTGATGGGAGAGGGGCTTGGGGAAGATTGCATGCATATATATGTAAGGCCAAGTCCCTTGGCTCTTCACCTAAACTACCACAGCATTGTTAATTGGCTATATCCCAATACAAAACAAAAAGTTTAAACTTACAAAAAAAAAAAAAAAAGACATTGGCTGAAAAGCTCTCTCTCTTTATACTCACAACATCTCCAAACCAAGTGTAAATGGGGTGTTCTCTGACAACAGTGTGAACACTGATATGCCCTTGACTTAGCACAATGTTTTTATAAAAAGAGAGTCTTGGATTCTACACTTTCTCTAGAATAAAAGAGTTGACCCTTATCCATATTGAGTCTTTTAGGTCAAAAAGACAAACTACTTTGCATGCATTGTTTCATTTAATCCTCAAAACAATGCTCTGAGGTGGACATTATTTTCATCTCTGGGTACTGGATGAAATTATTAGGCATAGAACAGTGAATTACCTTCCCCCAGGTCACACAGCTAGTATGTGGCAAATTCCATGATTTATACCAAAGTATTATGATAAATGGCAACCCACTCCAGTATTCTTGCCTGGGAAATCCCATGGACAGGGGAGCCTGGCAGACTATAGTCCATGGGGTTGCAAAGAATTGGACACGATTAAGCAACTAACACACACACACATATTCTGATTTTCTAGTACTCTGTTCTTCTTCTTTGTCTAGGATTAGATATTAGTATGCTTTTCCTAAACAATGATTATTTATATCTAATAGACACATACATGCTAGGATCTGTGAGATCTACCAGGACCTCATTTTAATTCATGGATGAGACAAAGCTTGCTTGCCTACAGTTTTAACTTAAGATCTCTGCATTAGTTATTTATTTGCTTCACTTCCTGGATTTCCCTTTTTTGTTGTTGTTTTCCACCTCTCATTGCTGCTTTCTTACTATACCTTATGTTTTTCCTGCACGCTNTCACTTGGTAAAGCCAATGAAGCAGCCAGAATCAACCCTGAAAAAGCAAGTGTCTCCAGAAAAATCCTTGACAAATATATCATGTGTACTACAACTTAAAAGTAAAGAACTGGCTCACCAAGACTTCATATGAATAGTTTAAAATTGTTAAATTTATCTTCAAGTTCCAGATTCAAACAACCTTCCCCATCTCTTTTCTTATCTTAAAATGGATCTCCATCTCACATGCCAAGTGCTACATATATGGCCTTTACTATGTTGAGGTAGGTTCCTTCTAGGTCCATTTTTTGAAGTTTTAATCATAAATAGGTGCTGGATTTTTTCAAAGGCTTTTTCTGCATCTACTGAAATTATTATATGGTTTTTACCATTCAATTTGTTAATATGGTGTATCACATTGATTGATTTGTATATACTGAAGAATCCTTGCATCTCTGGAATAAACCTAACTTGATCATGGTGTATGAGCTTTTTGATGTGTTGCTGAATTATGTTTGCTAAAATTCTGTTGAAGATTTTTGCATCTATTTTCAGCACTGATATTGGCTGGTAGTCTTCTTTATTTGTGCTGTCTTTGTCTGGTTTTGGTATCAGGGTGACGGTGGCCTCGTAGAATGAGTTTGGAAGTGCTTCTTCCTCTGCAACTTTTTGGAAGAGTTTTAGGATAACCATTAGCTCTTCTCTGAGTGTTTGACAGAATTCTCCTGTGAAGCCATCTGGTCCTGGACTTCTGTTTTTTGACAGCTTCAATTTCAGTGCTTGCAATTGGTTTGTCCATAATTTCTATTTCTTCCTGGTTCAGTCTTGGAAGACCAAATTTGTCTAAGAACCTGTCCATTTCTTTCAGGTTATCCATTTTATTGCCATATAGTTGTTCATAATAGTCTCTTATAATCCTTTGTATTTCTGTATTGTCTGTTATAACCTCTCCTTTTTCATTTCTAATTTTGTTGATCTGATTCTTCTCTCTTTTTTTCTTGATGAGTCTGGCTAAATGTTTGTCAATTTTATCTTCTCAAAGAACCAGATTTAAGTTTTATTAATCTTTACTATTGTTTCTTTCACTTCCTTTTCAGTTATTTCTGCTAGGATCGTTTTTATTTCTTTCCTTATACTAATTTTGGGGTATTTTGTTCTTCCTTTTCCAGTTGTTTTAGGTGTAAAGTTAGGTTGTCTATTGATGTTTTTTCCTGTTTCTTGAGGTAGAATTGTATTGCTATAAACTTCCCTCTTAGGACTGCTTTTGCTGCATCCCATAGGTTTTGAGTTGTCATTTTCTCACTGTCATTTGTTTCTAGAATTTTTTTCAATTCCCTTTTGATTTCTTCAGTAACCTGTTGGTTATTTAGAAACATGTTGTTTAATCTCCTTGTGTCTGTGTTTCTTACAGTTTTTTTTTTTCCTTGTAATTGATGTCTAGTCTCATAGCATTGTGGTCAGAGAAGATGCTTGATATGATTTCAATTTTCTCTAATTTACTGAGGTTTGATTTGTGACCCAAGATGTGATCTATCCTAAAGAATGATCCATGTGCCGTTGAGAAGGTGTATTCTTCTGCATTTGGATGGACTGTCCTGAAGATATCAATGAGATCCATCCCATCTAATGTATCATTTAAGACTTGTGTTTCCTTATTAATTTTTTGCTCTGATGATTTGCCCATTAGTGTGAATGGGGAGTTAAAGCCTCCTACTATTATTGTGTTACTGTCAATTTCTCCTTTCATGTCTGTTAGTGTTTGTCTTATGTACTGAGGTGCTTCTGTGTTGGGTGCATAGATATTTACAATTGTTATGTCTTCCTCCTGGATTGATCCCTTCATCATTATGTTGTATCCTTCCTTATCTCTTGTAATCTTCATTTCAAGGTTTATTTTGTCTGATATGAGGATTGCTACTCCAGCTTTCTTTTGCTTCCCACATGCATAGAATATGTTTTTCCACCCTCTCACTTTCAGTCTATATGTGTCTTGAGATCTGAAGTGGATTTCTTGTAGACAGTATATATTTGGGTTTTGTATCCATTCAGCCAGTCTGTGTCTTTTGGTTGGTGCATTTAATCCATTTACATTTAAAGTAATTATTGATATATATGTTCCTATTGCCATTTTCTTAACTGTTTGGGGTTGATTTTGTAGATCTTTTTTCTCTTCTTGTATTTCTTGACTATATAACTCTGTTTTACACTTGTAAATCTGGTTTGGTGTTAATGAATTCTCTTAACTTTTGCTTGTCTGAAAAGCTTTTGATTTCTCCATAAATTTTGAATGAGATCCTTTTGGGTACTGTAGTCTTGCTTGTAGATTTTTTCTCTTTCAGAACTTTAAATTATCCTGTAATTCCCTTCTGGCCTGCAGAGTTTCTCCTGAAATGTCAGCTGTTAAGCATATGGGGTTTCCCTTGTATGTTACATGTTGCTTCTCCCTTGCTGCTTTTAATATTCTTTCTTTGTATTTAGTCTTTGTTAGTTTTATTGTTATATGCCTTAACATGTTTCTCCTTGGGTTTATCCTGTATGGGATTCTTTGTGCTTCCTGGACTTGATTGACTATTTCCTTTTCATGTTGGGTAATTTTCAACTACAATCCCTTTATTGTAGAGAAGAGATTTTCTCCTACCTTCATTTTCTCATGCCTTTTCTTTTTCTCTTCTTCTTAAGGGACCCCTAGAATTCAACTGTTGGTGCATTTGATATAGTCGCAGAGGTCTCTGAGACTATCCTCAGTTCTTTTCATTCTTTTTACTTCATTCTCCTCTTCAGAAGTTATTTCCACCATTTTATCTTCCAGCTCACTGATTCATCTGCTTCAGATATTCTCCTATGATTACTTCTAGAGTATTTTTAATTTCAGTAATTGTGTTGTTTGTCTCTGTATGTTTTTTTTTTCTTTTCTTTTTTTTTTTTTAATTTTCATTTTAACTTTAGTTTACTTAACATTACTGTATTGGTTTTGCCAAACATTGACATGAATTCCCCACGAGTGTACATGCGTTCCCAAACATGAATCCCCTCCCACTTCCCATCCCATACCATCTCTCTGGGTCCTCTCCTTGCACCAGTCCCAAGCATCCTGCATCCTGCATCGGACATCTTTATTCTTTAATTCTTCTAGGTCTTTGTTAATTGATTCTTGCATTTTTCCATTTTTGTTTTCAAGGTTTTTGATCATTTTTACTACCATTATTCTGAATTATTTTTCAGGTAGTTTGCCTATTTCCTCTTCATTTATTTGGACTTGTTTTTCTAGTTTGTTCCTTCATTGTGTATTATTTCTCTGCCTTTTCATCATTTTTTTTAAATATTGTGTTTGAGGTCTCCTTTTCCCAGGCTTCAAGGTTGAATTCTTTTTCCTTTTGGTTTCTGCCCTTCTCAGGGTTTGTGTAGGATTTGTGAGTTTTGTGCTGAGTTTTTGTTTGTTTGTTTGTTTTTCCTCTGATGGGCAAGGCTGAGTGAGGTGGTACTCCTGTCTGCTGGTGATTGGGTTTGTATTTTCGTTTTGTTTATCATTTAGATGAGGCATCCTGCACAGGGTGCTACTTGTGGTTGGGTGATGCTGAGTCTTGTATTCAAGAGGTGTCCTTTTTGTGAGCTCTAACTATCTGATACTCCCTAGGGTTAGTTCTCTGGTAGTCTAGGATCTTGGAGTCAGTGCTCCCACTCCAAAGGCTCAGGGTTTGATCTCACAAAGGATGTTTTCTCATCCTTGCAATGAGTGTCAGAGTCAGCTGTGGCTCTCCTCTGCATCATCTTCATTCTGTGACCCAGGTGGATGAAGAAACACCCTGGGACCCTGGCTGAAAAGGTTCTTATGAGGTGGCTGGTACTCTGCCTGAGCTGGACATGGAGGCCTGAGTTGCGGTGGCCCAGAACAAGAGATATGAAGTCTAGGAAGACAGAAGACTTCCTTCTGTGGAACTCACCCTTGGAAATGTGGCAACAGCAGGGATGCTCACTGCCCCAGAGGCAGAGGGTGTGGCGGAGCACACAATAAAGTGGTGAGAGGCCTTGTGTTCCAGGTGCCAAAGCCACAGCACCCTAAAAATGCCAACCTGGTGCTGCAGGTAGTGGGGAGAAATCTCCTTGCCCAGACCACATGAGATGAGCCTCAATTATGGTTTTCTCAAGTTAAAAAACTATTGCCAGGAGAAATATTAGTAACCTCAGATATGCAGATGACACCACCCTGATGGCAGAAAGTGAAGAGGAGCTAAAAAGCCTCTTGATGAAAGTGAAAGAGGAAAGTGAAAAAGTTGGCTTAAAGCTCAACATTCAGAAAACAAAGATCATGGCATCCGGTCCCATCACTTCATGGGAAATAGATGGGCAAACAGTGGAAACAGTGTCAGACTTTATATTTTGGGGCTCCAAAATCACTGCAGATGGTGACAGTAGCCATGAAATTAAGATCACTTACTCCTTGGAAGGAAAGTTATGACCAACCTAGATAGTATACTGAAAAGAGGAGACATTATTTTGCCAACAAAGGTCCGTCTACAAGGCTATGGTTTTTCCAGTGGTCATGTATGGATGTGAGAGTTGGACTGTGAAGAAAGCTGAGCACTGAAGAACTGATGCTTTTGAACTGTGGTGCTGTAGAAGACTGTTGAGAGTCCCTTGAACTGCAAGGAGATCCAACCAGTTCATCCTAAAGGAGATCAGTCCTGGGTATTCACTGGAAGGACTGATGCTGAAGCTGAAACTCTAATACTTTGGCCACCTCATGTGAAGAGTTGACTCATTGGAAAAGACTGTGATCCTGGGAGGGATTGGGGGCAGGAGGAGAAGGGGACGACAGAGTATGAGATGGCATCACCGACTTGATGAACATGAGTTTGAGTGAACTCCAGGAGATGGTGATGGACAGGGAGGCCTGGTGTGCTGTGATTCATGGTGTTGCAAAGAGTCGGACACGACTGAGTGACTGAACTGAACTGAATGCCCAGTGGTGGCATTGTTGGGTCATATGGTAATGTTATTAATGGTTGTATGACACAGGTTAAACAACCCCAGTTCTGTATACCAGTTCATCTGGAAACTATCCTAATATTTAGGGTTTTCTCATATATGTCAAGCACAGTATACTATAAGCTGTCTCCTTTTCTACCCTAAGGAATTAATGATAAAGTAAAAATGTTTACCTCTTCCTGTAGGTCAAATTTTCTGCCCTTAGGTTATACTTAACATATCATATCATTGATAGTGAAATGCTGACACTGGCCTCTACAACCCTGGGATCTGTTAAGCCCAAAAGTTCAAAAACCTCATTTCTAGTACAACATCACACATCATCATCTCAAGCCTACTGACTGCATGCTACTTGGAAGATTTTCAAGGATATCGATGCTTTTCACCAGCACTTATCCTTATGCTGAGTGAAAGGAGTTTCTTTTAGACCCTTCCAAATTTGGGCATAATTAGGAAAAAGCAGAGGAAGTAGATGATAGATTCAATATTCCCATTTCCTTGAACATTCGGATTCCTTCCTATGTTCTACCAGAGATGTTACAGCATTTCAGCCACACTGACTTTGGGCCACTTCTAAGGTCAACTTCAATCTTTTTAAAACTAGCAGATGTTTCCACCACTACTAGGCACTGTGGACAACATAGGATATCCCATTATTGAAAATTGTAGAAGGATCAATGGGATGGAAACTCCTAGTATGGTAACGAGTGCTGAGATTTCACAGTTCTCAATGGAGGCAGTGCCTGTAATTTCAGTTTTAATGTCATGTAGCTGCTTATACTACGTTGCTCACCTAGAGCTAGATATCCTGGAGTGTGAAGTCAAGTAGGCCTTAGGAAGCATTACAACAAACAAAGCTAGTCAAGGTGACAGAATTTCAGCTAAGTTATTTCAAATCCTCAAAACTAATGCTGTTAAAGTACTGCATTAAATATGTAGCAAATTTGGAAAACTAAGCAGTGGCCACAGGACTGGAAGAGTTCAGTTTTTATTTCAATCTCAAAGAAGAGCAATGCCAAAGAATCTTCAGTTACACTCATTTCGCATGCTAGCAAGGTAATGCTCATAATCCTTTAAGTTAGGCTTTAGCAGTACATGAACTGAGGACTTCAAGATGTGCAAGCTGGGTTTATGAAAGGCAGAAAAACCAGAGGTCAAATTGCCAACATTCCCTGGATCATAGAGAAAGCAAGGGAATTCCAGAAAATCATCTACATATGAAGGAATGATGCTAAAGCTGAAACTCCAGTACTTTGGCCACCTCATGCGAAGAGCTGACTCATTGGAAAAGACCCTGATCCTGGGAGTGATTGGGGGCAGGAGAAGAAGGGGACGACTGAGGATGAGATGGCTAGATGGCATCACTGACTCGATGGACACGAGTCTGAATGAACTCCGGGAGTTGGTGATGGACAGGGAGGCCTGGCCTGCTGCGATTCATGGGGTTGCAAAGAGTCGGACACGACTGAGCGACTGAACTGAACTGAACTGATGCTTCATTGACTACTACACTAAAGCCTTTGACTGTGTGGATCACAACAAACTGTGGAAAATTCTTCAAGAGATGGGAGTACCAGACAACCTTACCTGCCTCCTGAGAAATCTGTATGCAGGTCAAGAAGCAACAGTTAGAACCAAACATGGAACAACTGATTGATTCAAAATTGGGAAAGGAGTATGTCAAAGCTGTATACTGTCACTTTATTATTTAATTTCTATGCAGAGTATATCATGTGAAATTCCAGGCTGGATGAATCATAGGTTAGAATCAAGACTGCTGGGAGAAACATTAACAACCTCAGATATGTGAACGATACCACTCTAATGGTAGAAAGTGAAAAGGAACAAAAGAGCCTTTTGATGAAGAGGAAAGAGGAGACTGAGCTGGCTTCAAACTCAAAATTCAGAAAACTAAGATCATGGCATCCAGTCCCATCACTTCATGACAAATAGATGGGGGAAAAGTGGAAACAGTCTTTTTTTTTTTCCCTTGGGCTCAGAAATCAGTGCAGATATTTACTGCAGTCATGAAATTAACAGGCGCTTGCTCTTTGGAAGGAAAGCAATGACAAGTCGAGATCGCCTGTTAAAAAACAGAGACATCACTTTGCTGACAAAGGTCCGTCTAGTCAAAGCTATGGATCTTAGAGTAGTCATATATGGATGTGAGAACTGGACCATAAAGAAGGGGAAGACTGCAGTCATCAAGACAGTATGGTACTGGCACAAAGACAGAAACATAGATCAATGGAACAAAATAGAAAGCCCAGAAATAAACCCATGCACCTATGGACACTTTGTCTTTGACAAAGGAGGCAAAAATATACATTGCAGAAAAGACAATCTCTTTAACAAGTGGTGCTTGGAAAACTGGTCAACCACTTGTAAAAAAGTGAAACTAGAACACTTTCTAACACCATTAACAAAAATAAACTCAAAATGGCTTAAAGATTTAAATGTCAAACAAGAAACTTTGAAACTCCTAGAGGAAAACATAGGCAAAACACTCTCTGATATAAATCACAGCAGGATTGTCTATGACCCACCTCCCAGAGTAACAGAAATAAAAACAAACAAATGGGACCTAATTAAATTTAAAAGCTTTTGCACAATGAAGGAAACTATAAGCAAGGTGAAAAGATAGCCTTCATAGCTGGACGTTAAATTTTGTCAAAGGCTTTCTCTGCATCTATGAGATAATCATATGGTTTTTATCTTTCACTTTGTTAATGTGGTATATCACATCGATTGATTTGCAAATATTGAAGAAACCTTGCATCCATGGGATAAAGCCCACTGGTCATGATGTATGATCTTTTTAATATGTTGTTGGATTCTGTTTGCTAGAATTTTGTTCAGGATTTTTACATCAATGTTCATCAGTGATATTGTCCTGTAGTTTTTTTGTGGCATCATTTTCTGGTTTTGGTATTAGAGTGATGGTGGCCTCATAGAATGAGTTTGGCAGTTTACCTTCCTCTGCAATTTTCTGGAAGAGTTTGAGTAGTATTAGGTGTTAGCTCTTCCCTAAATTTTTGGTAGAATTCACCTGTGAAGCCATCTGGTCCTGGGCTTTTTTTGTTGGAAGATTTTTGATTACAGTTTCAATCTCCGTGTTTGTGATGGGTCTGTTAAGATTTTGTATTTCTTCCTGGTTCAGTTTTGGAAGGTGATACTTTTCTAAGAATTTATCCATTTCTTCCAAGTTGTCCATTTTATTGGCATATAGTTGCTGATAGTAGTCTCTTATGATCCTTTGTATTTCTGTGTTGTCTGTTTGATTTCTCCATTTTCATTTCTAATTATGTTGATTTGATTCATCTCCCCCCGCCCTTTTTTTTTTTGGATGAGTCTGGCTAATGATGAGTTTGTCTATTTTATTTATCTTCTCAAAGACCAGCTTTTAGTTTTGTTGATTTTTGCTATAGTCTCTTTGTTTCTCTTTCAGTTATTTCTGCCCTAATTTTTATGATTTCTTTCCTTCTAGTAACCCCGGGGTTATCCCTCTTTTTCTAGTCACTTACAGTGTAAAGTTAATTATTTATTTGATTTTTCTCTTGTTTCTTGAGGTACACTTGTATTGCTATGAACCTTCCCCTTTGCACTGCTTTTTACTGAATCCCATAGGTTTTGGGTTGTTGTGTTTTCATTGTCATTCGTTTCTATGCATATTTTGCTTTCTTTTTTGATTTCTTCTGTGATTTGTTGGTTAATCAGAAGCATGTTGTTTAGTCTCCATATGTTTGTATTTTTAATAGCGTTTTTCCTATAGTTGACATCTAATCTTACTCCACATTGATCAAAAAAGATGCTTGAAATGATTTCAATTTTTTCTGAATTTACCAAGGCTAGATTTATGGCCCAGGATGTGATCTATCCTGGAGAATGTTCTGTGTGCACTTGAGAAAAAAGTGAAATTCATTATTTTGGGGTGAAATGTCCTTTAGATATCAATTAGGTTTAACTGGTCCATTGCACATTTAAAGTTTGTGTTTCCTTGCTTATTTTCTGTTTAGTTGATTTATCCACAGGTGTGAGTGGGGTATTAAAGTCTCCCACTATTATTGTGTTACTGTTAATTTCCCCTTTAATACTTATTACCATTTGCCTTACATATTGTGGTGCTCCTATGCTGAGTGCATATATATTTATATTTTTATTTATCTTCTTCTTAGATTGATCCTTTGATCATTCTTTGTCTCTTTTGATGGCCTTATTTCAAAGTCTATTTTATATGATATGAGTATTGCTACTCCTGCTTTCTTTTGGTCTCCATTTGCATGAAATATATTTTTCCAGCCCTTCACTTTCAGTCTGTACATGTCCCTTGTTTTGAGGTGGGTCTCTTGTAGACAGCATATATATGGGTTTTGTTTTTGTATCCATTCAGCCAGTCTTTGTCTTTTGGTTGGGGCATTCAACCCATTTACATTTAAGGTAATTATTGATAAGTATGATCCTGTTGGCATTTACTTTGTTGTTTTGGGTTTGAATTATAAGCTTTTTCTGTGTTTCCTGCCTAGAGAAGATGCTTTAGCATTTGTTGAAGACCTGGTTTGGTGGCACTGAATTCTCTCAGCTTTTGCTTGTCTGTAAACCTTTTGAATTCTCCTTCATATTTGAATGAGATCCTTGCTGAGTACAGTAATCTGGGTTGTAGGTTTTTCTCTTTCATCACTTTAAGTATGTCCTGCCATTTCGCTTCTGGCCTGAAGAGTTTCTATAGAAAGATCAGATGTTATCAGCAGTTATCCTTATGGGAATCCCTTTGTGTGTTTGTTGTTTTTCCCTTGCTGCTTTTAATATTTGCTCTTTGTGTTTGATCTTCGTTAATTTGATTAATATGTGTCTTGGGGTGTTTTTCCCTGGGTTTATCCTGTTTGGGACTCTCTGGGTTTCTTGGACTTTGGTGGCTATTTGCTTCCCAATTTTAGGGAATTTTTCAACTATTATCTCAAGTATTTTCTCATGACCTTTCTTTTTGTCTTCTTCTTCTGGGACTCTGCCATATGACCCAGTAATCCCACTGCTGGGCATACACACTAAGGAAACCAGAATTGAAAGAGATGTGTACCCCAATGTTCATCACAGCACTGTTTACAATAGCTAGGACATGGAAGCAACCTAGATGTCTATTGGCAGACAAATGGATAAGAAAGCTGTGGTACATATACACAATGGAATATTACTCAGATATTAAAAAGAATGCATTTGAATCAGTTCTAATGAGGTGGATGAAACTGGAGCCTATTATACAGAGTGAAGTAAGTCAGAAAGAAAAACACCAATACAGTATATAAACACATATATATGGAATTTAGAAAGATGGTAATGATGACCCTATATGCCAGACAGCTAAAGAGACACAGATGTAAAGAACAGACTTTTGGACTCTGTGGGAGAAGGCAAGGGTGGGATGATTTGAGAAAATAGCATTGAAACATATATATTACCATATGTGAAATAGATCACCGGTCCAGGTTTGATGCTTGAGACAGGGCGCTCAGGGCCGGTGCACTGGGAGGGGGATTCAGGATGGGGGATACATGTACACATGTACACCCATGGCTGATACATGTCAATGTATGGCAAAAACCACTACAATATTGTAAAGTAATTAGCCTCCAATTAAAATAAATAATTTTCTTTAAAAAGGCTGAGCGCCAAAGAATTTTATGCTTTGAAATTGTGATGCTAGGTCATAAGGCAGTTCTATTTCCAGTTTTTTAAGGAATCTCCACACTGTTCTCCATAGTGACTGTACTAGTTTGCATTCCCAACAGTGTAAGAGGGTTCCCTTTCTCCACACCCTCTCCAGCATTTATTGCTTGTAGACTTTTGGATAGCAGCCATTCTGACTGGCGTGAAATGGTACCTCATTGTGGTTTTGATTTGCATTTCTCTGATAATGAGTGATGTTGAGCATCTTTTCAAGTGTTTGTTAGCCATTTGTATGTCTTCTTTGGAGAAATGTCTATTTAGTTCTTTGGCCCATTTTTTTATTGGGTTGTTTTTTTTTCTGGAATTGAGCTATTTCTGGAATTGAGCTATATATATATATATATATATATATATATACACANGGGGAACACATGTACACTCGTGGTGGATCCATGTTGAAGTATGGCAAAACCAATACAATATTGTAAAGGAAAAAAAAATAAATAATAATTTAAAAAAAGATACACCAGAAAAATGAAAAAAAAAAATAAATTGTGGTGCTAGAGAAGATTCTTGAGAGTCCCTTCAACAGCAAGGAGATCAAACCTGTCAATCCTAAAGGAAATCAACCCTGAATATTCATTGGAAGGACTGATGCTGAAACTGAAACTCCAACACTTTGGCCAATTGATATGAAGAGTTGACTCACTGTAAAAGACCCTGATGCTGGGAAAGACAGGGCAGGAGAAGTGGGTGACAGAAGATGAGATGACTGGATGACATCACTGACTCAATGGACATGAGCTGGAACAAACTCTGGGAGATAGTGAAGCACAGGGAAGCCTGGAAGCTGCAGTCCACGGGGTCACAATTTTCAGATATGACTTGGGGACTGAATGACAACAAAGCTGCTTATACTATGATCCTGCACACATCACTTGGCCATTTTATCTGCATAAGATGAAATAACTTCTAAATCTCTGGCAGTAAATATTTGGGGCTTATTCTCTTTGTCTAAACAACAACAGCAGCAACAAAATTTATCAATTTCTTTAGTAATAGGTTCTTTGTTGTGTGAAACTATTGGCTATTTATGTTTTCCCTGATTTCACTGAATCTAGACTTCTTAGTTGGAGAAGGCGATGGCACCCCACTCCAGTACTCTTGCCTGGAAAATCCCATGGGCGGAGGAGCCTGGTAGGCTGCAGTCCATGGGGTCACGAAGAATCAGACACGACTGAGTGACTTCACCTTCACTTTCCACTTTCATGCATTGGAGAAGGAAATGGCAACCCACTCCAGTGTTCTTGCCTAGAGAATCCCAGGGACGGGGAGCCTGGTGGGCTGCCATCTGTGGGGTCACACAGAGTTGGACACGACTGAAGCGACTTAGCAGCAGACTTCTTAGTAAATTCTACATTTTTCTGCCTTTTGTCAGTTTTCATGGGAGTGTCTGAGTGACTCTACTAAGGACTTTTATGAATTCTCTCTCCATTTCTTTGTCCTAGATTTTTTTTTTTCTTCTAATATGTGGGTGGGAGGGGTTATGCCTTTAAAAGTTTCATTTTCTCCTCAGGTGACTTTCGTAGAAGAAACATTTTCACTTAATAAGGAAGGGAAAGGAAATCAAGGATGTGAATACGTTTAAACAAGATGTGTTTATATAGGGAAGGAATCTGAGGCCGATGGTGGTGTACAACTGGGATGCTTTGGCTAGGCTGGCATGTACACTTGTTACAGTAGGTCATTTATTCAGTGAAACAATTCTGTGAGCCCTCATATTGAAGATTCAGAGAGCAAAAATTATCTGTAATTAAGAGACTCCAGGACAAAAATCCCTGAACTCTACTGCTGGAATTAATACATAACTACTTATAGCCCTATTTGATATGCTAGGCTCTTTAACAAAGGATCTCACCCTTGTTCACGTCTCTCTTCCCACTCCACAACTAACAAAACTTATTTTAAGACATGTCAGAACATCAAATTCATTAAATCACATCTGAAGCATGAAAATAAGCTTAACTTCTAAGAGTGAATACCAGTAATTTAAAAATAGCACATTTTTCCATACATGTATTTAACTCGTTGCTTGTCTATAAATATAAGGCTGAAAAAATTCAGGAATTCCCATATTCAATCAAAATAACCAAAGGTTCTGAGCAGAAGCAAGATTTAAATATAATTCTAGCTAAGAAAGCAAAATCTAATACATTGTATAATTGATATCATATAGACTACTAACAAAGAAAACATAGACCGTATGAAGACTAGAAGTTCAAGGGGTTCAGAAGAATATACCAATGTTTATTTAGCCTATCTAAATAACAATGGAACTGGAAACAAGAATATTCTGATCCTTAAATGTCTAAGGTCTCCTCTGAGACAGAAAAATGTCCTTTTTTTTTTTTTTATGAATCATGGAAAGAGCCCCTTGAACTGTTCTGATTTTCTGTTCAGTAAGCAATCTACTGATCACTGAACCTTTACTCTAGGAATGCCTTGCAAACCTCCCACCATTGCCACCTGATTGGTTTCTCCTTAGGATTACTGGAGATAGTAGAGAAAATGCCCTTCTCATAGCACCTGGCACTCACTGCTATAATTAGGAATACCTTAATCCAGAGTTTGTAGGTTAACCTGACAGCAAGACAATTTTACCCCATATAAGGTAAAAGATGGCACAATTGAGATCTCAGCTTGACTTATTCAATACAGTTTTGTCCTGTTGATAGCTTACAGTGAACAGTGTCAGATCCGTGATCTCTGAAGAAAATTTAGCTTTGGGACCAGGGACTAGGCTTGATCACTCAAGAGCTTTTGGGTAGTAGAGTTTTAGTAAAGTATGAAAAGAGTCAGAGAAAGCTTCTGATATAAACATCTGAAGGGGGATGGAGAGGGCCTCCCCACTATTTAGTCTTATCAAGACCTTATATCCTTTTAACAGACCCATCCCCACAACATGCATCTTAACTTAATAAGATTAGAACTAACTGTAGAAAGATATTACCAGACTCACTCCCACAATATGCATCTTCAGATAACAAGATTAGTTAGAAGGTTCTAATCTTAAGGAGAAACATGTCCTTCAGCAAGATATGTTGTTACATTGACTAAGACAAAGCAATGCAGAAAAAAAGTTTGTCCTTTTCTCCTCCTTGAGAGCCCCAGACCCCTTTCTTCTCCACAAGGTCCTAGAACTTCTTATCAACCTACCTAAGGATTAGCTCTCTCAGGATGAAGTGGAAAAAAAAAAAAAGGTTGGAAGATCTTTACTCCTTTTTGTCTACAATTAGGTCTGAAGGTAGAGGCTACACATACAACTTTTATCTTAATTCTTTGCCATGACAGAACAATGCTACTTTTGGGACCAAGATTACATGAACCAAATATTCCTATTGTTCAGGGCCTATGAAGCTGTCATCTCTCTCTCCCTCAGTTCAGTTCAGTCGCTCAGTCGTGTCCGACTCTTTGTGATCCCATGAGTCACAGCATGCCAGGCCTCCCTGTCCATCACCAACTCCCGGAGTTCACTCAGACTCATGTCCATCGAGTCCGTGATGCCATCCAGCCATCTCATCCTCGGTCATCCCCTTCTCCTCCTGCCCACAATCCCTCCCAGCATCAGAGTCTTTTCCAATGAGTCAACTCTTCGCATGAGGTGGCCAAAGGACTGGAGTTTCAGCTTCAGCATCATTCCTTCCAAAGAACACCCAGGGCTGATCTCCTTCAGAATGGACTGGTTGGATCTCCTTGTAGTCCAAGGGACCCTCAAGTCTTCTCCAACACCACAGTTCAAAAGCATCAATTCTTCGGCGCTCAGCCTTCTTCACAGTCCAACTCTCACATCCATACACGACCACAGGAAAAACCATAGCCTTGACTAGATGGACCTTAGTCGGCAAAGTAACGTCTCTGCTTTTGAATATACTATCTAGGTTGGTCATAACTTTNTGTACTCTGCATATAAGTTAAATAAGCAGGGTGACAATATACAGCCTTGACGTACTCCTTTTCCTATTTGGAACCAGGCTGTTGTTCCATGTCCAGTTCTAACTGTTGCTTCATGACCTGCATACTGATTTCTCAAGAGGCATGTCAGGTGGTCTGGTATTCCCATCTCTTTCAGAATTTTCCACAGTTTATTGTGATCCACACAGTCAAAGGCTTTGGCATAGTCAATAAAGCAGAAATTGATGTTTTTCTAGAACTCTCTTGCTTTTTCCATGATCCAGCGGATTTTGGCAATTTGATCTCTGGTTCCTCTGCATTTCCTAAAACCAGCTTGAACATCAGGGAATTCACAGTTAAGGATCTCTAACTCACTCATGGAAGCAACACTCGGTCCTCTGAAAGTGAAGTCACTCAGTCGTGTCCAACTCTTTTTGACCCCATGGACTGTAGCCTACCAGCCTTCTCCATCCATGGGATTTTCCAGGCAAGAGTACTGGAATGGGTTGCCATTTCCTTCTCCAGGAGATCCTGACCCAGGGATTGAACCCGGGTTTCCCACATTGTAAGCAGATGCTTTACCGTCTGAGCCACCAAGGAAGTCGGTCCCTTAGATTGAGGGAAAGTATGTCCCTTCACTGGTTCCAGTAAATAAATCAAGATTAGTCAAAGCCAATCATGATACCAGTACTCCTCTTTTCCATGTATTTTCCCAGCCTCTTTTGATAGTGTGTGTAAGCATGGAACTCAGGTTCCAGGTAAAATGACATGACAAGAACTTCCTTGTTCTATTGGGGAATTCTGAGGAGAGATTATCTCTGCCGATGAACAGCCATAACTTTCAGAAAGAAAATTCATTTTTCCTAGATCTTTCTTTTTAGCTTAAAATGTCAGGATGGATAAGTGATGCCTGGAGCTGTGGTAACTATCTTGCAACACTGAGGCAATAAAGCAAAAGAATGAAAAGTCAACACTTTGAGTATTGTAGAGCAGAACCATGGAAATCCTGCATTCTTGACATAGTTGAACCTCTGAAATAAATCTGAATGTACATGACATGAGCAAACTCTGGAAGACAGTGAAGGACAGGGAAGCCTGGTGTGCTACAGTTCATGAGGTTGCAAAGTCTCAGATATGACTTAGCAGCTGAACAACAACAACAACACTTTTTTTCACTATATTAAATATTCTTAGAACAAAGATATTTGCAGGTTTCTGGTTATTTGCAGCCAAATTAATCCTAATACACTCAACTTCAAGCAGAGAATAGGAAGAAATGCAGATGACACTCAAATATTTGGACGTCACATTTGATAAAGGTATATGGAATTCTCTGACAGGCCTTCCGTTCTCTGACTATATAAATTTGTTTCACTTTGTTTCAAATAATATAAACTACATTCGTAGACAAAGAAGAGCAGTATCCCAAAGACTTGTGACCCCTAGAATAAAGAGCTTTTATGGGCTTCCCAGGTTGCGCTAGTGGTAAGGAACCTGCATGCCAATGAGGAGACATAAGAGATGCAGGTTTGATCCCTGGATCTGGGAGATCCCCTGGAGGAGGAAATGGCAACCCACTTCAGTATTCTTGCCTGGAAAATCTCACCAACAGAAGTACCTGGCAGGTTACAGTCCATAGGATTGCAAAGAGCTGGACACGACTGAAACAACTTAATACACATGCACGCGTGCACGCACGCACACACACACACACACACACACTCTTTGAACTTATTGTAAATGGTAGTCTCTGTGGACAGTTTCATTAACACAAAGCTCTAACTCTGGCTATAATAAACAGACATTTTAATCTTAGGTTTCAAAATCTAAGCCTCTGTTCTGCCATATAAACTCAGTATAGGAGAGAATGGCCATTTTAGTCTAGACATTGTAACAAATCCATCTGGTTAATTTTTTGTATTGCCATCTTGTTTGTTTTGAACTCCACTGGTCCTCCTTTTCAAATCCAACGCCTGCATCTAAAAAATAATTCATAAGGAAAATGGTATTGGTTAGAAATGTAGACTAGACTTATTTTCAGAGTGAATGTTTGTATTTTTAGCTAGCCAAATAATGTATCGTGTTTTCACATAGTTAAAAATTCAAGTAACACAAATAAAGTCAAAGTGTCTGCTGGTATTCTTACCAGAGGTGACCTCCACTATATGTGATTCTTTCAGATCTTTCCTACTTATGTGTTTACAAAAGATTTATCTAAATAAATAGTAATGTTATTATGCATATATATTTATACATATAATACTTGTGTGTGTTTTCTATTTACATAAAATATTTGTATTATGTGCATCATTTTTTCCCACCCTATATGTCTCTCCTTTAACCCAGATCTCCTGCATTGCAGGCAGATTCTTTACCATCTGAGCCACTGCACATAAAAAAAAAAAAAAAAAATGAATCTCAGCCAGGTTTAAAACCTGAAGGTAATATTTATAACAAGACAGTGAGACTGCACCTGTATCAGTTGGCATCACTCACAAATACCCAGCACAAAGGTGACCTGGCTTAAGACTTAGAGCAATGCCCTCACCTGAAATTCTAGGAAATCCACATTGGAATCTCTAATACAATTACATGAGACTCTGATTATGTGAAGATCTAATAATCCCATTTTATGGATACCTGAGGCCTAATGTATTATGCCCTTGCTCCAAAGACATGATTAGCAGCATAATACTTTATGCTCATATTTTTGTGAACATAAGCTAGTTTTGACAAAGGAGAGGTCACACACTCCACTGAGAAAAATGAATCCTGTAATAAAATCATTTTGTTAAAAGAAATTTCTAGAGTCAAGAAATAAAATACTAATTGAATATTTTTAATGAAAGGAAAGAGTTGGCTTCATGCCATATCACATGACTGTAAGTTTTGTACAATGCAATTTATTTAATTATTGGCACTGGGTTTCACAGAATATGGTCAACAGAAAGTGGATATGTTGCTGGAACACGGAAACTAGAATAGGTTAAAAATGTTGTGACAGGTTTTTGGTTAATGACTTCATATCCTGTAAAAGGCATTAATTTTCTTCAAGAGAGTGCTTATGGTTTGCCTTTTATGTACCACTATGTCTAATTTGTTTTGTGCTCTAGCAGTGGAAATTATTTTCTTCCTTCCAATTTATATGGCAAATACAAATGAATACTCAAGTAAAAAAAAAAAATGTTGGTTTAATTTGACCATTCTCTGCTTCACCATAAAAGTACATACTTTATTTTGAACTAAGTGGGTAGAAATAATAACTGGTCTTCAAATCATTGTAATTCATTAAGCTTACAAAAAAATTACTTTTGGAAAGTAGTTATCATTCTCATTCCAGGAAGACTTAAAAGGATCAATGTACCTGGGAGAAGCTGAAACAATAGTAATATTTTAAATCTAGCAGCTAGATGGGACCTTGTTTTAGTTAATTATTTCTCATAAGAAAGAGGCAGGAAACCCGGATTACTAGGAAAACTTAGCCAGTCATGTCTAATAAAATTAGGTCTTAACAATTCTTGTTCATATATTAAAACAATTGTGTATACATTTATTCATTTTTGCAAATTAAGCAAGTTCAGATTCATTATTGTGAGAAGCTGAAGAAATTTTGGGTGTCAGAAGTTTGAAGAGTTTTACATTTTTGCTGCAAGTTTCCTTTTTTACCTCATGAATGAGTAAAACTGTGGAAAAACATAAAATTAATACCTTCATTTTAAAAATGAGTTCCAGAAAAACATCTACTTCTGTTTTGCTGACTATGTCAAAGCCTTTGACTGTGTGGATTGCAATAAACTGTGGAAAATTCTTAACGAGATGGGAATACCAGACCACTTTACCTGCCTCCTGAGAAATCTGTATTCAGGTCAGGAAGCAACAGTTAGAACTGGACATGGAACAACAGACTGGTTCCAAATAGGGAAAGGAGTACATCAAGGCTATATATTGTCACCCTGTTTATTTAAATTATATACAGAGTACATCATGAGCAATGCCGGGCTGGATGAGTCACAAGCTGGAATCAAGATTTGCTGGGAGAAATATCAATAACCTCAGATATGCTGATGACAGCACCCTTATGGCAGAAAGCAAAGAGGAACTAAAGAGCCTCTTGATGAAAGTGAAAGAGGAGAGTGGAAAAGTTGGCTTAAAACTCAACATTCAGAAAACTAAGATCATGGCATCCAGTCCTATCGCTTCATGGCAAATAGATGGGGAAACAATGGAAACAGTGACAGACTTTATTTTGGGGGGCTCAAAATCACTGCAGATGGTGACTGCAGCCATGAAATTAAAAGACGCTTACTCCTTGGAAGAAAAGTTATACCAATCTAGACAGCATATTCAAAAGCAGAGACATTACTTTGCCAACAAATGTCCATCTCGTCAAGGCTACGGTTTTTGCAGTAGTCACGTATGGATGTGAGAGTTGGACTATAAAGAAAGCTGAGCATCAAAGAATTGATGCTTTTGAACTGTGGTGTTGGAGAAGACTCTTGAGAGCCCCTTGGACTGCAAGGAGATCAAACCAGTCAACCCTAAAAGAAATCAGTCCTGAGTGTTCATTGGAAGGACTGATGCTGAAGCTGAAACTCTAATACTTGGGCATCACATCATCTGATGTGAAGAACTCACTCATTGGAAAAGACACTGATACTGGGCAAGACTGAAGGCAGGAGAAGAAGGGGATGACAGAGCATGAGATAGTTGGATGGCATCACTGATTCAATGGACATGAGTTTGAGCAAGCTCCGGGAGTTGGTGATGGACAGGGCAGCCTGGCATGCTGCAGTCCTTGAGGTTGCAGAGTCGGACACAACTGAACAATTGAACTGAACTGACAAATATAGCTGCAGTGAACCTTCACGTAGGAGTCTTTGTATGGACATATCCTTTCATTTCTCTTGGACAAAGAGAATGAAATCTGGGTCATATGATTGTTGTTGCTGTTGTTATTTAGTCTTTCCTTCATATCCAACTCCGCAACCCCATGGACTGCAGCACGCCAGGCTTCCCTGTCCTTCACCATCTCCCAGAGCATGCTCCATGTCCATTGAGTTGGCAATGACATCCAACCATGTCGTCCTCTATCATCCCCTTCTCCTGCCTTCAATCTCTCAGCATCAAGGTTTTAGTATGTTTAACTTTCTAAGAAACTGCCAAACTGTGTTTCAAAGGGGTTGTACTATTTTATATTTTATATTTCCACAAGCAGAACATGAGACCACTGATATATGTTTAAGATTAGGTATTTTTATATTAAAAGAATATTGATCACTTGCAGTTAACTTAAATGTTGTTTCCAAAAAATATCACTTAAAAGTCAAGTTTTACTTGTTTACTTTTGTTGTTGTTGTTTATTCTCTAAGTTGTGTCCAACTCTTTGCGATCCCATGGATTGCAGCACCCCAGGCTCCTCTGTCCTTCACTGTCTCCTGGAGTTTGCTCAGATTCGTGTACACTGAGTCAGTGAAGCCATCTAACCATCTCATCCTCTGCCGCCTCCTTCTCATTTTGTCTTGAGGAAGGAAAAACGCACAGTGGTTGCCAAGCATAGTTTAATGTTTAAACTCCTGAGTTTTTGTGACTTCCTTCCGGACTCCCTGCTTTTGGGAATATCTGAGAAATTAGATGGTCTCCTTATGACTGTTTTGATGTGACCTTTCCCTTATGCCATGGACACTTAAGAGAGTAGGATATCAGTAGAAATCCAGACTCTGGAGTTCAACAACTTCACTCCAAGTAGGGAAATTAAATACAAGTTGGGTACAGCAAATGCAAGAGAAATTAGTGTCATCCTATTTAGAATTTTATGATTCAAGAGTCTGAAGGAAATGTACACTAAGTTTATTCTAATCACTCATAGAATGCATAAAGGTAGATTATAACATCCCATTGAGTGGTCTGGCTTATCATTATTACTATTTATTTATCTATTGCTAGATTTTTAAAATTTAGTTATAATTGGCAAATATTTTTAAAGTCTGTATCAAGATGATTGGATGTATGTACGCATTGTGAAACAACCTCCCCCCCCCCATCAAGTGAATAAACACATCTAGCCCCTCACATATGTATCATTTTTTGGTGACAACATTTAAGCTCTACTCCTCTTTCATTTATAGAAAACAGCGTTATTGATTATAGTCATGTCACCATGTTACATGGTAGATCCTCATGACTTCTTCATATTATAACTGAAAGTTTTTACTCTTTTACAAACTTCTACCTATTTTCCCCACCATGAAGCCCTTGGCAACGACTTACTACTGTGTTTTTATTGTTTCAACTTTTTTTTTTAAGGTTCACCTATGTGTGATACCATATTCACTTCACTTCATTTGATGTTTCAAACCATGGAGGTAATTCTTGCTTATTTAGGGAAGGCAAATAATTCAAAGTATAAACTTAATAATCTGCATAAGTCCACACTTCCTTATGAAATCAATACTTTGCAGTAATATTATTAATAGTCACATAGTATTTCACATTCATTTTTATGCCTATACAAACACTACANCCTCACTGTTTCAATCCAACATTCTTTATATCAAAACAAGAGATATAAAACAATACTAGAATGGAAAGAAAAATTGTCAACTTTATTTACTATATTATGATTCCATAAAAATTCAAGTGAGTCTACAGTTACATATTTGGAATCAATAAAAGCTTAGCAATTATTTAAAAATGGAAAAATCATTTTTCTGTATTTAGCAACAATTGATTAGAACTTCTAATTAAAATAGACTGAAGTAAATAGTATTGTTGGCTTCCCAGGTGGTAAAGAGTTTGCATACCAATGCAGGAGACAAAAGAGACACAGGTTCAGTCCCTGGGTTGGGAGATCCCCTGGAGTAGGAAATGGAGACCTTCTCTAGTATTCTTGCCTGGGAAATCCCATGGACAGAAGAGTCTGGTGGGCTACAGTCTATGGGGTCACAAAGAGCTGGACATGACCAAGCAACTGAGCATGCACACACACACACAAACAGTACTATTAAGAACAACAACAACAATAACAACAACTGTATAATACTATGCATTGTAGCATTGCTTGCAATAGTGAAAGACTGAAAATAAACACTCGGTTCATTTATATAAGATTAGATATATAAATTGCAATTTATTTATATAATGTGATGCCACAAGTAAATGAATGAGTTTTACTTCAATGTTCAATAAGGTAAGTGTCAAAAAAAAATGTGAAATGAAAAATCGGGTTTTTCATGTAGAAGTATATATACAATGTTCATAACTACATGGAAAATAAAGATATTACTTATGTTTCTTTACAGATAATAGATAACTTCACAGGATAACTTCAAAGTGTTAAAAAAGGGCACATGAAACACTAAATGTAAGGCAGAGATTTCTTGGGGTGTAGAAAAAAGGAGCGTGGTATATGGAAATGTTAAAACTTCATAGAGCCATGGGTGTTTAATGGGTATAGTTAATCTGTATGTTTGAATTTTTTCTTTAAAAAAAATTCAATACAGCAAAATTGTCCTCCATCCTTAAAACAGATAATGCCTCTTCAATCCACTCCAGCACTCTTGCCTGGAAAATCCCATGGACAGTGGAGCCTGATAGGCTACAGTCTATGGGGTCGCAAAGAGTCAGACACGACTGAGCAACTTCACTTCACTTCACTTCAAGTTGCAGCAGTAAATATTTGGTTTGTATTTAAGAACTCTATTGTGCACTGTATTCTTAATCATATTCAGCATCACTCGATTTCTATGAAAGACTCTAAAACCAAGACTCCACTGTGAGGTTGATAACATTTACATCTCTTAACCTATACTCACCCCAATGAGTCTCTCTCAATCTCCTCCGAGACAGAGTTGGCAAAGAGTTTGAATTATAAGCACTGGGCTCATTTATGGAGAAGGCAGTGGCACCCCACTCTAGTACTCTTGCCTGGAAAATCCTATGGATGGAGGAGCCTGGTAGGCTGCAGTCCATGGGGTCGCTAAGAGTCGGACACGACTGAGCGACTTCCTTTCACTTTTCACTTTCACCCATTGGAGAAGGAAATGGCAACCCACTCCAGTATTCTTGCCTGGAGAATGCCAGAGACAGAGGAGCCTGGCGGGCTGCTGTCTATGGGGTCCCACAGAGTAGGACACGACTGAAGCAACTTAGCAGTAGCAGGGCTCATTTATGTGTTTATGTATAAACACTGGAAGCATTTATGTATGCTTCAGTTTAGTGGTATTCCCAAATTTAATCCTTCATATACTCAAGCTCAGAACCCTAAGCAAGGGTATTCGGATGCCTTCTGCTGTAATTTCCTTCCCTTCCTAAATATCTATCTTGGATACAGCATTATTAAAACCAATAGAATTGTGCAATGGTCCTTCACCATTTATGTATCTGACACTAATGAATACTGGTGGCAAATGCAACAGAATTCAATGGAATTCATATTTAACATTATTCTCTTTTTACTTTATGTCCCTTTACCATCATTTAAATATAGTTCTTGACAAATACTGTATATCATTTATATTAAAATATAAAAATACAAAAACAGAACAAACAAACAAACAAACCACTGAATATACAAAAAAAGAAGTAGACTCACAAATATAGAGAACACACCAGTGGTAACCAGTGGTTGGCAGGGGACAATATGTGGGTAGGGGAGTGGGAGGTATAAATGATTGGGTGTAAGTTAGGCTCAAGGATGTATTGTACAACACAGGGAATATAGCAAATGTTTCAGAATAACTGTAAGTCAAAAGTAACCATTAAAACTGTATAAAAAATAAAAAATTTTAGTTAGAAAACATTTTTTTAATAAATAGATCTCTTGAGTACCCTACTCACACTACCTTATATACTCAAAAACTCTTATGTATCTTCATGAAACCTACAGATTTTCTGAATTGTTGACCTGACATTGCATCATTACATTTGCCCATTCTGCTTTGACAGGCTTTGCTATATATGTGTGTGTACACACAAGTGTGTGTGTGTATGTGACTTCCCTGTTGGCTCAGATGGTAAAGAGTCTGCCTGCAGTGCGGGAGACCCAGGTTCAGTCCTTGAGTTCGGAAGGTCCTCTGAAGGAGGGAATGGCTAACCCACTCCAGAATTCTTGCATGGAGAATCCCGTGGACAGAGGAGTCTGGTGGGCTACAGTCTGTGGGATTTCAAAGGGTCGGACACAACTGAGTGACTAACACATTGACTTTCATATACATATGTATATATGTGTGTGTGTGTATATATATATATATGGTTTACGTGTGGGTATGTGTCTTACACTGAAGCAATAAAATTAGTAGGATATAAGATATTTATTATAACATGTAATGGTAGAGCTAAAAGTTATGAGAAACATTAATCTAACCCAAAGATACCTATCTAATTGGACAGATAGCCATAACTCTATGTCAAAATCTATTTTAACTGAGCTCTGAGGGCACACTTATTAATTCAAAGGGGCTTTAAATTACAGTATTTTGCACAGGACACATTCTTCTTTAATTCATCAAGACTTTAATAATTTAAGACATTTCTCCACTCTATACCTAGTCCCAACGCAATTCCAACTCCCACCAAAACAAAACAAGGTGTCAAAGACACTTGAATTTTCTAGTCTTTAACTTCTAAGGGTTTCTGTCTATCCAACTCCAACCAGAGTCTTTCCCTTCTAAAACATTTCTTAATTGCTGCATTAAACTTCCTAACATTAAACTTGCTTCTAGTGTTGAAGATTGTACATTCTGGAGTCAGACTACCTGATTTGGTTGGAGTTTCTGCATTTTTCTCTGGTGGCTCAGTTGGTAAAGAATTCACCTACAGTGCAGGCCTGGGTTTGATCCCTAGGTTGGGAAGGTCTCTTGGAGAAGGGAATGGCTATCTACTCCAGTGTTCTGGCCTGGAGAAGCCCATGGACTATATAGTCCATGGGGTCACAAAGAGTGGGACATGACTGAGTGACTTTCAATTTCACTTTCGCTTTCTGCATTTTTCTGCCTATTTTTCTGCTTATACCTTGTTAAATCTCAATTTCCTTAACCAGAATATGTGATAATAGTGATACCCACTTAATAGGTTGGCATGGGAATTAATCAATACGCCTATAATTTTTAGAACTATGTTCAGCATTTGGAGAAGGAAATGGCAACCGACTCCAGTGTTCTTGCCTGGAGAATCCCAGGGACGGGGAGCCTGGTGGGCTGTTGTCTCTGGGGTCGCACAGAGTTGGACACGACTGAAGCGACTCAGCAGCATGTTCAGCATTTAGTCAACTGCTCAACATATTTTAAGTATGACTGTTATCATGGTCATAGTCTCCCCCATTATCACTGAAAAAAGCAAATTACTCTTACAGTCTGCAATCAAAGCTATATTCCTTGGTTGTCAGTATAACAATACAGCTCGTATACCAAGTATCTAGCAAAATCATCTCCCTCTATGCTTAACCGTCCTCCTCTTTTGTCCATATGCCCAGGTTACCCCTCAACATTCCATTGCTGGTCAAGCTCTCAGAATGCTCTCTATCTACTACAGTCTACAAAAGTACTCTTCTTGTCCTGTTTTGCTCACCAGAATTTAAAGTCCATAGGATCAAGAACCATGTCTTTACATTCACCAGAACCTGAAAAATTCACCAATTTGACAGGAAGGCCTTGTATGCAAATTCAAACAAGTTAAGAGAGTTTATGTGTACTATTCACTACCGAATCTATAGTGTTGAGAACAAATCTGAAATAAATAAAATTTGGAAACCATCAAACAATATGGTTAAGAGAGTCAGGTTATCTGGTTCTGCATGCAAAATAGAAATTATAATATTGCCTATCTCACAGGGTATTGTGATAAATGAGCTAACACATGTAAAGCACTTTGAACTAGCTTTGACGTGAGAACTCAGTAATAGTAACCAATACCACCATTATGATTTTATTAAAGACTGAAGCTTCATCTTCAATATAAATGGAATGGCTCCAAAGATAGGATTAGAAAAATCCTAGCCCTCTCTCTAATGAAATATGAAGCTCATTTTTTTAAAGCAAGGAAAAAAACACAAAAGGTCCATTGTAATACAAAATATGTTAAACCTTCAAAAGCCATTTGAAGACTTCAGCTTTCTCCCATGATGTAGCAACAAGGACTGAATTTACCTTCCCACCTTAAACAACTAAAGTGAAAGTGAAGTCACTCAGTCGTGTCTGACTCTTTGCGACCCGTGGACTGTAGCCCACCAAGCTCCTCTGTCCATGGGATTCTCCAAGCAAGAATACTGGAGTGGGTTGCCATTTCCTTCTCCAACTAAACAACTAAAGGACCAGACAAAATATACGAAATTATGCTTTTCAGACATTGAACATCAAGAGAGTAACTCCTGAAAGAAAGAAGCTGAGTTGAACCATGAAATTGTCTGAGTCTACTCCTGAAGTGTCCCCAGGACTCAGGGCACGAAGGAAGAAACACTAACAGACTATGGTCCCTTGAGGTCAGAATATAGAATTCGGAGACAGAGGAGGCCAAGGCAGCTAGATCACCTATAGATAAAATTATGAGATGTCTATGAGAAAATATGAGAACATTTTAATTATAATCAGGTAGGCAAACAAATTATAAACAGGCATGAAATTCAAGTTTAATTAAAAATGATAAACGGACCAGCATCATTAATATGTCTTATTTTTCAAACAATACTGTTAAAAAAAATAGAAAGGCAAGCTATAGACTAAAGAGAAATATATACAAAATAGATATTCACAAAAGAGTTTATATTCATATTTTACCCAAGAGTTCAAATCTGTTGCCATTTTTAGTGGCTGTCTTCTTGTGGATTTTAAATATATGTGTGTGTATATATATATATATATTTNCTTATTTATTACAGAAATGCAAATTATGTTCAAAATGGGATACCACTACATCCTATCCCTAGAATGGGCAAAAAAACAAAGAGACAAATAAAGACCTCCAAGGGATCAAGGGTGTTAGGTTATAGGGAAACTCATTCTGCCAGAGGGAATGTCAGATGGCACAAAAACTTTGGAAAGCACTTAGGTATTTTCTTAAAAAGTTAAACAAACATACCATATGACCTCACTCCATTCCTAGATATTTATTCCTAAGGAAAAAAAAAAAAAAAGCATATATCCACCAAAAGTCTTGTATGTGAATATCTATAGCTACTTTGTGGAAATAGTGATAGACTTTATCACTGCAGCCGTGAAATTAAAAGACGCTTGCTCCTTGATAGAAAAGCTTTGACCAACCTAGACAGCATATTAAAAAGCAGAGACATTACTTTGCCGACAAAGGTCCATCTAGTTGAAGCTATGCTTTTCCCAGTAGTCAGGTATGGATGTGAGAATCAGACTATAAAGAAAGCTGAATGCCAAAGAATTGATGCTTTTGAACTGTAATGTTGGAGAAGACTCTTGAGGGTCCCTTGGGCTGCAAGGAGATCCAACCAGTCAATCCTAAAGGAGATCAGTCCTGAATATTCATTGGAAAGACTGATGCTGAAGCTGAAGCTCCAATACTTTGGCCACCTGATGCCAAGAACTGACTCATTGGAAAAGACCCTGATGCTGGGAAAGACTGAAGACAGGAGGAGAAGGGAACGACAGAGACAAGATGGTTGGATGGCATCATTGACTCAATGGACATGAGTCTGAGCAAGCTCTGGGAGGTGGTGAAGGACAGGACAGTTCATGAGGTTGCAAAGAGTTGGACACAACTGAGCGACTGAACAACAACAAAAGTAGAAACAATCCAAATGTCCATGATATGGAATACTGAAATAAAATACTACTAATCAATAAAAAGGAAAGCACTACTGATACACTCAACAACTTGATTAAATCTCAGAATCATTATGCTGAAAAAAGCCAGATTAAAAAGCATATATATATGATTCTATGTAAATTTGTAGAAAATTAAAACGAATCTGCAGTAACAGAAAGCAGAGTGGTGGATGTGAAAGGACAGTGTGAGAGGAGGGGAGGATTGCAAATGGGCACTAGGAAATTGGGGACAGGAAAATGTTTGCTGTCTCTTTTGTGATAATGGTTTATGAAAGTACATGTATGGCAAAACTCATCAAATGGTAAACTTTATATGAATTTACTGTGCATCAGTCATCACTCACCTGAAAAATAAATTTCAATTTGATTTTCTATGAAAATATTTATTGTGTATGCTAGTAAAATACAGATAATGCAGATAAGGCAAAAAGCCTCCATGACAACCACTCTCAAATTTTACTTGCTTCCACCAAGTTAGCTACTATTATCAGTTAGGTACATATGGCTCCCAGATCTTTTTCAAAGCATTTTCCTATATTAGTCTAAGTGTGTTAAAAGATTATTTATAGGCACACATCCATTTGTGTAGCTTAGGATTTCATAATTACGTATGTGTGTATGTGTGTTTAGAAGCAGATGATAGTTGTTGTAGGGAAGAAATCAACACAACATTGTAAAGCAATTATCCTCCTATTAAAAAAGTATAAAAAGAACTATAAAAAGAAAGAAATCACATTATAAAGTACTTTGGGATGCCACCACACAAGTACACATATATTCTCACATTTTTAATTGCTATAAGATATCCCATGTATGGCTTTATCATATTTGACTGCTCCTGTTGATATGAGTATTTTCAATTTTACAATTTTAAAAATAGATGCAACATACACCATTATAAATCTAAGTATATGTATAAAAGTTTTTCCAGAACCATATCAAGATGTAGAGGAACTATGTTCAAGAATGCATTCCTCACTTAAACGAGACAGATACAACCAGATCACTCTTTGATTTATTATTAACTCCCTAAATTGCTAAATAAATAATGTAGTAATGCAACCCTGAATATTCATTGAAAGGACTGATGCTGAAGCTAAAATTCCAATACTTTGACCATCTGATGAGAAGTGCCAACTTATTGGAAAAGACCCTGATGCTGGGAAAGACTGAGGGCAGAAGAGGGCAACAGGGGATAAGATGGTTGGATGGCATCACAGATTCAATGGACATGAATTTAAGCAAACTCCAAGGGGCAGTGAAGGACCGGAAAGCCTGGCCTGGTACAGTTCATGGGGTCACAAAGAGATGGACGTGACTTAGCGACTGAACAAAACTAAAAGATAATATTCACCTATCATGTCTTTGTCTCATTTAAAAATACATTCTAGGGGCTTTAACTTTATATAAAGCTATGCATCTCAGGAGACAAATCAATAAAACTAACACTTCTTTGTGATACTAAATTTGATCTTTAAACAAGTGTCTATTGCTAATGCTAACCAACTTAGAAGTGACTAGGAAAAATAGAAAGTCTAAATAACAGTAATTTGGCTAATGAATTGCTGCTTCAAATGACTATCACCCAGACAAATCCACAGTTGACTTTAAGCAGTCAAACTTCATTAATGCTTTATGACTAACACAGAAGATGGACTGTCAACTTAAAAATTATTCATGTCTTCCAAACAACTGGCTGCTGCTGATGCTGCTGCTAAGTCACCTCAGTCGTGTCTGACTCTGTGCGACCCCATAGATGTCAACCCACGAGGCTCCCCTGTCCCTGGGATTCTCCAGGCAAGAACAGTGGAGTGGGTTGCCATTTCCTTCTCCAATGCATGAAAGTGAAAAATGAAAGTGAAGTCGCTCAGTTGTGTCTGACTCTTAGTGACCCCATGGACCACAGCCTACCAGGCTCCTCCATCCATGGGATTTTCCAGGCAAGAGTACTGGAGTGGGGTGCCATTGCCTTTTCCAAACAACTGGCTACAGTGAGGCAGAAATCATATGTGAAAACATTATCTAATTATACATGGAAAGGGAAATATTAAGGGTAATAAGCAGAATTTGCTCAAATCAAATGAATCAAAACCTGTCTTTTTCTATTGGACAAAACAATCAAACATTCTGATACTTGCTATTCTGTATATCAGGGGAAATTAATAATCTTTAAGATTGTTTTTACTTTTTTTAATTGATTGAAATAATCTTCATTCAACCTATCTTAAGGGACTATTTGTAGTGAACTTACAACCAAGAAGAAATAGAATTCAATAATTTCTGAAGATTTTTTTTCTCCTTTAAATGCAGAAATGCAATGTTGAAACTGTATTTTACATTTTTTATAAAGCCTTCTCTGGGAAAAGAACACATACTCATAAGAGGATACATACTTTATGGAACATGTATATTTCCCCTAATATAATCCATTTTTTGACATTTGCAACACATTTCTTTTGTTATTTTGGACATTGTGAAGTGCAAGGCCAAATGTGTCCTTCTTTCAACATTTGCAGAAAATCATATCTTATGCATATTGTATTTGAATGTCACCTTTATTTTTATTTTCTACTTGTATATTTTATCTCCACAGTCAGTTATCTCATTATCACCACCATTTTAAAATTCTTGAGTATTTCTGAAGAGTTAGAAATCATTTTTGGAATATATTTAGAACTATATAATATGATAAATTGCATTATTGACCCCAATTATTTATTCCTTCCTGCATTCATAACTTTTGACATGTGACTTTGGGGTTCTTCCCCTTGACTTTGGGTTCAGCCATGTGACTGACTTTGGCCAATTGACTGAGGCAGATATGAAGTGCGTCAGTTCAGAAAGTGAAAATCTCAGTTGCTCACTCATGTGTGACTCTTTGCTACCCCATGGACCCGCCAGGCTCCTCTGTCCATGGGATTCTCCAGACAAGAATACTGGAGTGGGTAGCCTTTCCGTTCTCTAGTGGATCTTCCTGACCCAGGGATTGAACCTGGGTCTCTTATACTACTGGCAGATTCTTTACCACCTGAGCACCAAGGAAGCCCATACCTAGCCCTTAATAGGTTTTATCCAATTTGACATGCATTCGTATATTTTTGTCATTGCTACTGGAAGAATATACCTGGATAATCTGTTGTTCCAAGATTAAGGATAAACACAACAGACTCAAAGTGCTGGATCATGAAACAAAACCTCTCTGGCTGTTATAACTTAAGTTAGCTAAGCCAGAGACATGTAAGAGAGCCCAGATGAGATAAGCAGAGGCACACCCATTGCTCTCTAAATAAGATCCCCCTTTTTATCCCTCACATGTATGAATATCACTGAGAATTTTTTGCTACTGTTTGTTACACGACATTACTGTGTCAATTGCTAACTGATGCATATCATGTGATTTTGTGTGTGTGTGTATATGTGTGTCTTCTTTAAGCTTACTTGTTATTTTACAGTCTGTTGCCTGGTTATGTGTTACCTGATGCCACCGAAAATAGGGTGAAAATATTAAGAAACATTAATCCACAAATAAATGGATTTTACTTGTTAAACATGAGAATTCTAGTAACCTTAGCTCAAGCCTTAGCTCCAGAATCCATCATCCACATGAAATCTTAAATGACCTTATATCACTCTGAACTTTGGTTTTACCATCTATAGGCAGGGGATGCTTGAGTATTTAGCCTCAAGCCCAGCCTTGGGAATCAATTAATGATATTTATCATTACCACAAAGCTGAAAAGGGGAAATGGATTATCTGCCAGGTATTTTGCTTCCCCCCTCTAAATCTAACAGTAACAATTACCTAACATTTTGTGCTGTGCGTTGTGTGTTCAGTCACTCAGTCAGCACCACTCTTTGTGATGCTATGGACTGTGGCCAGCCAGGTTCCTCTGTCCATGGGATTTTCCTGGCAAGAATACTGGACTGGGTTTCCATTTCCTCCTCCAAGGGATCTTCCTGTCCCAGGGATTAAACCCACATCTGCTGTGTCTACTCCTATATTACCTAAATAAAAAGTTTTATAAAAATAAAATATGATATAATAAATAATCATAGTCAATAACATTTATACAACCTCCAGATTTAGAATCTTAGTCTCATACTATGGTCAGTAGAATCATTTCTCCCATTGCTCTTATTTTATATGTGAGAATATGGAGAACTCTAAAAATAAAAGCTATCCCATGTAGCAAAACTCAAACTAGAAATCTCTTTATCACTAGTTCAATATTATAACCAGGAGGCCTCTCTAAACCTCTTGTGGCCATTAAGTCATCTCCATGATTTTACTAACTGCCACTTTATGAAGCCTCTGTCTTAATTTATAGCATTTTTTCAATGGACTAATGGTAATGAAAATGAGAGAATTTTACACATGTGGGAAATAGATCCACAATTCACCAATAAACCCCTATTTTCTACATTACTGGATATAAAAAAGCAAAGACTAAAAGCTTAAAATATCTTCCAATGTTTAATTAAAAGTCCAAGTATCTCATCATCTTTTTTTCTTGCTTGCTTTAACTAATTCTCTGATTAATGCATATGTAAATCTTACTTCAAATGTAACTCTTGATTTTTTTAGGAAAAAAGACTAAATAAGAATTCCATATAAGTTTAAATTTATAATTCCCCCATGAGGAAAAAAATAGAATCTGAAGTGTGTTTTTAGAGGTGCAGAACAAGAGAGCCTCTTAGAATTATTCTTACTCTGAAATGATTAAAAAAAGAAAAAGAAAATGGTACAGGTTTAGGAATAAAGAAGAAAAAAAAGAAGGATGAATTAAAAGTATCACTGTCTACCTCATCTAGCATAAGGCTCCTGAACTTGGTTAACTGAAGAATAAGGTTCATATCTACATTTGATCCAATGTTGATTTAATGGGAGAAATAAATTTGTTGTTAATGAGATGTGGAGTTAACCCCCAGGAGGTTAAGCAATGTAACAACCAATCTGTCAAGTAGCATCATTGACTTCAAGATACAGAAAGACAATTCAGACAGAAAGGATACACAATCAGAAGTGATACCTAGTTTCAGGAGGTAATGATGCATCAAACAAGGGGTCAAAGAAACACTGTAAGTCAGCTTCCTCTGTGTAAGAAAACTTATTTTCTGGTTTAAGACTTCCAATAATGTTTTGGCTCACCAGCTAAAGTTTTCTAATTATATTTATATCAGACCATTGTTTTCTGATTAATTATAACAGAATTTGCACCCCTCTCTGCAAAACCTATGCTTGGGCACAAGTGGATGCATGTGTCTTCATGCCCATGCATGTGCAGCACAAATAAATAGGCACCAATCACACATCTCCTCTCCACTTCTATAACATATTGATATGACACTGTGTACATCTGATGCTCAAAACACCCATACTTTTGCTCCATGGCCACCATCTGGAGCTACCACCAAAGTCTATGGATTTCTTGATAATCTCAGAATCCTAACTAGAAAGTAAAGAAGGGCTTAGTAATTCAGGGCCAATACTACAAAAGCAGTGCAAATAAAATCCAATGGGCCTTTCCAAAACACTAGGTCTTTTCCTAACCCTGGGTGTCAGAAATTGAAAGGTGAGTAAGATACAACATCTAATTTCAAAGTATTTGTGGTCTAGTAAAGAAATGTCATAGGCTGTCTGGATGGTGTACAGCAGGCTGGACTTGATATGTGAAGAATGGAAGGCTATTAAATTAATAGTTAAAGAGGTTTTTAAGGTGGAGTGAAGCAAGATTTTCATTCTCCCCAGTATTTATTGACAGTCACAGGATAAGAAGTAGTGGATGTAAGATAACCACCTACCTCCCACAACCAGTCCTGTAAAGGATTTGAGACTGCTTTGCACATAATCAACCCATAAATTGCACTCATGTTTTTCCTGCCTTCTTAATCTTGAAGAGAGCAAAATTATGCCTACTTTGACCTGTTCTGGAGATATCTCTTAAACTGATCTTCTGTGGTTGTTCTCTTTTTAAATATATTTTAAACCAAATGTTTAAAATTATAAAATATTACATATATATTAAATGTTATGAAAAGTCTAGACTATCAAGTAGGAAAAAGACAATTTTAAATGACTCATAATTCAAATACTCAAAGAAAATTACTGTTGACATATCCTTACTTCATCTGGTCATTCGTTTATACTTTCAACAAATCCCACAGAAAGCTCACTATGTGCTCTACATGCTGGCCTTCTGGAGGTCTTCCTTGCATAAACAAACACTGTGTTTCACAAAACTGGGATCATGTATGTAGATAAATAAGTTTGTATTTTCACTTGTTGATATGTGGTGAACATTTTCAGGTATCATTAAACATTTTGTTACATTTATCAAGAAGTTCAGGGTTTTATTTTAGCACACCCCTTCACAGTATATTGTCCAGAGTCATGTGTCTACTGGGAATGGCTGACTATATGGATTGTTTTCAACATCTAAAATCTACAAATGATCAAAGCTAAAAATGCCTTTGTGAAATTGGTAGAAGCTCCTTGAGAGCAAAGATTATATTTCCTATCTTCCTTTGTCTCCTATAGCATAATACACAAAATTAAAAATTGATAAGTGAAACTCTGAGTGACTACCAATTTGTCATTTTATTTAATCTTCCTACCCTTTAATCTTGTATCTATCATGTACCTTTATCACAGAAAACATTGCTTCAATATACTCAACAATTAACCTGTTTATTTTTCCCTCTTCTTTTTGCCTATTCCCAGAAAAGACAGAATGCTCCAAATTTCAGCTGAATTCATTATTTAAAAAGTAAGGTATCCTCATATGAATTTATTTGAAAAGCAGAAATTTCAAAAACAGATGTAGAGAACAATTTGAAAAACAGATATAGAGAACAAACATAGACTCCAAGGGGATAGGAGTGGATGGGATGAATTGGGAGATTGGGATCAACATATATGCGCTATTTGTTGTTGTTTAGTCACTAAATCATTTCAGATTCTTTTGCAATCCATGGACTGTAGCCCACCAGGCTCCTGTGTCCATGAGATTTCCCAGGCAAGAATACTGGAGTGGGTTACTATTTCCTTCTCCAGGGATCTTCCTGACCCAAGGATCAAACCCGTATCTCTTGCAGGTGGATTGGCAGGAGACAGTTCAGTTCAGTTCAGTCGCTCAGTCGTGTCCAACTTTTTGCGACCCCATGAATCGCAGCACACCAGGCCTCCCTGTCCATCACCATCTCCCGGAGTTCACTCAGACTAGCGTGCATTGAGTCAGTGATGCCATCCAGCCATCTCATCCTCTGTCGTCCCCTTCTGCTCCTGCCCCCAATTCCTCCCAGCATCAGAATCTTTTCCAATGAGTCAACTCTCTCATGAGGTGGCCAAAGTACTGGAGTTTCAGCTTTACCATAATTCCTTCCAAAGAAATCCCAGGATTGATCTCCTTCAGAATGGACTGGTTGGATCTCCTTGCAGTCAAAGGGACTCTCAAGAGTCTTCTCCAGCACTACAGTTCGAAAGCATCAATTCTTTGGCGCTCAGCCTTCTTCACAGTCCAACTCTCACATCCATACATGACCACAGGAAAAACCATAGCCTTGACTAGATGGACCTTAGTTGGCAAAGTAATGTCTCTGCTTTTCAATATGCTATCTAGGTTGGTCATAACTTTTCTTCCAAGGAGTAAGTGTCTTTTAATTTCATGGTTGCAATCACCATCTGCAGTGATTTTGGAGCCCCCAAAAAAGAAGTCAGCCACTGTTTCCACTGTTTCCCCATCTATTTCCCATGAAGTGATGGGACCAGATGCCATGATCTTCGTTTTCTGAATGTTGAGCATTAAGCCAGCTTTTTCACTCTCCTCTTTCACTTTCATCAAGAGGCTTTTTAGTTCCTCTTCACTTTCTGCCATAAGGGTGGTGTCATCTGCATATCTGAGGCTATTGATATTTCTCCCAGCAATCTTGATTCCAGCTTGTGTATCTTCCAGTCCAGCGTTTCTCATGATGTACACTGCATATAAGTTAAATAAGCAGGGTGACAATATACAGCCTTGACGTACTCCTTTTCCTATTTGGAACCAGTCTGTTGTTCCATGTCCAGTTCTAACTGTTGCTTCCTGACCTGCATACAGATTTCTCAAGAGGCAGGTCAGGTGGTCTGGTATTCCCATCTCTTTCAGAATTTTCCACAGTTTATTGTGATCCACACAGTCAAAGGCTTTGGCATAGTCAATAAAGCAGAAATAGATGTTTTTCTGGAACTCTCTTGCTTTTTCCATGATCCAGCGGATGTTGGCAATTTGATCTCTGGTTCCTCTGCCTTTTCTAAAACCAGCTTGAACATCAGGAAGTTCACGGTTCACGTATTGCTGAAGCCTGGCTTGGAGAATTTTGAGCATTACTTTACTAGCGTGTGAGATGAGTGCAATTGTGCGGTAGTTTGAGCATTCCTTGGCATTGCCTTTCTTTGGGATTGGAATGAAAACTGACCTTTTCTAGTCCTGTGGCCACTGCTGAGTCTTCCAAATTTGCTGGCATATTGAGTGCAGCACTTTCACAGCATCATCTTTCAGGATTTGAAAGAGCTCAACTGGAATTCCATCACCTCCACTAGCTTTGTTCATAGTGATGCTTTCTAAGGCCGACTTGACTTCACATTCCAGGATGTCTGGCTCTAGATGAGTGATCACACCATCATGATTATCCGGATCATGAAGACCCTTTTTGTACAGTTCTTCTGTGTATTCTTGCCATCTCTTCTTAATATCTTCTGCTTCTGTTAGGTCCACACAATTTCTGTCCTTTATCGAGCCCATCTTTGCATGAAATGTTCCCTTGGTATCTCTAATTTTCTTGAAGAGATCTCTAGTCTTTCCCATTCCATTGTTTTCCTCTATTTCTTTGCATTGTTCGCTGAAGAAGGCTTTCTTATCTCTTCTTGCTATTCTTTGGGACTCGGCATTCAGATGCTTATATCTTTCCTTTTCTCCTTTGCTTTTCACTTCTCTTCTTTTCACAGCTATTTGTAAGGCTTCCCCAGACAGCCATTTTGCTTTTTTGCATTTCTTTTCCATGGCGATAGTCTTGATCCCTATCTCCTGTACAATGTTACGAACCTCATTCCATAGTTCATCAGGCACTCTATCTATCAGATCTAGTCCCTTAAATCTATTTCTCACTTCGACTGTATAATCATAAGGGATTTAATTGAGGTCATACCTGAATGGTCTAGCACTTTTCCCTGTTTTCTTCGAGTCTGAATTTGGTAATAAAGAGTTTATTATCTGAGCCACAGTCAGCTCCTGGTCTTGTTTTTGTTGACTGTATAGAGCTTCTCCATCTTTGGCTGCAGAGAATACAATCAATCTGATTTTAGTGTTGACCATCTGGTGATGTCCATGTGTAGTCTTCTCTTGTGTTGTTGAAAGAGGGTGTTTGCTATGACCAGTGCATTTTCTTGGCAAAACTCTATTAGTCTTTGCCCTGCTTCATTCTGCATTCCAAGGCCAAATTTTCCTGTTACTCCAGGTGTTTCTTGACTTCCTTGTTTTGCATTCCAGTCCCCTATAATGAAAAGGACATCTTTTTTGGGGGTGTTAGTTCTAAAAGGTCTTGTAGGTCTTCACAAAACTGTTCAACTTCAGCTTCTTCAGCATTACTGGTTGGGGCATAGACTTGGATTACTGTGATATTGAATGGTTTGCCTTGGAAATTAACAGAGATCATTCTGTTTGGGTTTTTTTTTTTTTTTTTTTTTGAGATTGCATCCAAGTACTGCATTTCAGACTCTTCTGTTGACCATGATGGCTGCTCCATTTCTTCTGAGGGATTCCTCATGCAGTAGTAGATATAATGGTCATCTGAGTTAAATTCACCCATTCCAGTCCATCTTAGTTCGCTGATTCCTAGAATGTCGACATTCCCTCTGACCATCTCCTGTTTGACCACTTCCAATTTGCCTTGATTCATGGCCCTGACATTCCAGGTTCCTATGCAATATTGCTCTTTACAGCATTGGACCTTGCTTCTATCACCAGTCACATCCACAGCTGGGTATTGTTTTTGCTTTGGCTCCAACCCTTCATTCTTTCTGGAGTTATTTCTCCACTGACCTCCAGTAGCATATTAGGCACCTACTGACCTGAGGAGTACCTCCTTCCGTATCCTATCATTTTGCCTTTTCATACTGTTCATGGGGTTCTCAAGGCAAGAATACTGAAGTGGTTTGCTATTCCCTTTTCCAGTGGACCACAATCTGTCAGACCTCTCCACCATGACCCACCCGTCTTGGGTTGCCCCACGGGCATGGCTTAGTTTCACTGAGTTAGACAAGGCTGTGGTCCTAGTGTGATTAGATTGACTAGGACAATCAACAGGCAGTTGCCAACAGACAATCATTTTGTTGGCAGGCAGGTTCCTTACCATTGAGCCACCAGGGAAGCCCATTCACTATTGATACTATGTATAAAATAGGTAACTAATAAGAACCTATTGTATAACAGGGAACTCTACTCAATGCTCTCTGGTGACCTAAATGGGAAGGGAATCCAAAAGGAGATTTAGGTGTGCAGAAGTTCATGGGGTCACAAAGAGTTGGAGAAGACTTGGTGACTGAATGACAATAGCTGATTCACTTTGCTGTACAGCTGAAACTAACACTGCATTGTAAAGCAACTATTCTCCAATAAAAATTAATTTACAAAGTAAGGTACCCTATTCCAACATTCACTTGCCCACTGTGTTATAATCTCCCATTTATCTGCTGCACCATCCATCCCTGAATAGATTGTAAACTCTATGAGGGCAGGCACCTTGTCTATACAGATTATTACTACATCATCAGTGTCTGACATATAGTAGATATATAATAATTAGTTGAGAGATGAAGGAATAAATTGTTCAGAAGGAAAGCTGGAATATTTGGACCATGGTGTCAGTATTTGGGTTAGGAAGCTAACATGGGAAGTGTCAGGGGTTTATAAAATAGTTGGATGTGTGATGATGACCTTGTCCATTGGATCTATCTACATTGAGAAACTTTCTCAGCAACTCTCTTCCTCACCTCCATCCCCAGTACTCCAGACAATCTCATTTGGGGAACTGGTTCTTCCACTGAAAGGAGGGTCTTTGAGATAATTTTAAAGAACACCATTAAGATGTTTTATCTAGATTCTTGATGTAGATTCTTGACTTACACAGTAATCTCTCATTCCTGACCTGCTTCCAGCTTTGAAGAACTGACACTGAACATTCTACACATTATTTCCTGGCCATGTCCTCATGTCCTGTGGCTGCAAGAATTCCCTCTCTGGACTGCTGTGTGAGGGATGTGAGGGACAGAGCATGGGTTGTGGTGTCATTAAGCTCTACCCATGTAAATTGACTTTACCATTGTTCAACACACAAGACACGTTTACCAACTTTTCTGGTTCTAGCATTATCATCAATCAGAAGGTAATAGGAATTTGGATGGGTGGTTGTAAAAATGAAAATAATTTGCATCTGATCTATAACAGGAAACAAAAACTATTAATCCACTTTCTATGTCATGATTCTTTACCAACAGAGCTAACAGAAGCAGAAGATATTAAGAAGAGGTGCAAGAAAACACAGAACTCTACAAAAAAGATCTTCATAACCCAGATAATCACAATGGTGTGATCACTCACCTAGAGCCAGACATCATGGAAAGTAAAGTCAAGTGGGCCTTAGGAAGCATCACTATGAACAAAGCTAGTATATGTGATGAAATTCCAGTTGAGCTATTTCACATCCTAAAAGATGATGCTGTGAAAGTGCTGCACTCCATATGCCAGCAAATTTGGAAAACTCAGCAGTGGCCACAGGACTGGAAAATGTCAGTTTTCATTCCAATCCCAAAGAAAAGCAATGCCAAAGAATGCTCAAACTACCACACAATTGTACTCATCTCACATGCTAGTAAAGTAATGCTCAAAATTCTCCAAGCCAGGCTTCAACAGTATGTGAACTGTGAATTTCCAGATGTTCAAGCTGGATTTCGAAAAGGAAGAGGAACCAGAGATCAACTTGTCAACATCCACTGGATCATCGAAAAAAACGAGAGAGTTCCAGAAAAACATCTATTTCTGCTTTATTGCCTATGCCAAAGCCTTTGACTGTGTGGACCACAATAAACTCTGGAAAATTCTGAAAGAGATAGGAATACCAGACCACCCGACCTGCCTCTTAAGAAATCTGTATGCAGGTCAAGAAGCAACAGTTAGAAATGGACATGGAACAAGAGACTGTTTTCAAATAGGGAAAGGAGTACGTCAAGACTGTACATTGTCACCTTGCTTATTTGACTTCTATGCAGAGTACATCATGAGAAACACTGTGCTGGAATCAAGATTGCCAGGAGAAATACCAATAACCTCAGATATGCAGATGACACCACCCTTATGGCAAAAAGTGAAGAAGAACTAAAGAGCCTCTTGGTGAAAATGAAAGAAGAGTGAAAAAGTTGGCTTGAAGCTCAACAATCAGAAAACTAAGATCATGGCATCTGGTCCCATCACTTCATGGCAAATAGATGGGGAGACAGTGGAAACAGTGACAGACTTTATCTTTTGGGGCTCCAAAATCACTTCAGATGGTGACTACAGCCATGAAATTAAAAGACGCTTGTTCCTTGGAAGAAAAGTTATACCAATCTAGACTGCATATTAAAAAGCAGAGACATTACTTTGCCAACAAAGGTCCGTCTAGTCAAGGTTATGGTTCTTCCAGTGGTCATGTATGGATGTGAGAGTTGGACTGTGAAAAAAGCTGAGCACTGAAGTATTGATGCCTCTGACCTGTGATATTGGAGAAGACTCTTGAGGGTCCCTTGGATTACAAGGAGATCCAACCAGTCCACCGTAAAGGAGATCAGTTCTGAGTTGTCATTGGAAGGACTGATGCTGAAGCTGAAACTCCAATGCTTTGGCCATCTGATGAGAAGAACTGACTCCTTGGAAAAGACCCTGATGCTGGGAGGGATCGAAGGCAAGAAAAGAAGGGGATGACAGAGGATGAGATGGTTGAATGGCATCACCGACTCATTGGACATGAGTTTGAGTAAACTCCAGGAGTTGGTGATGATCAGGGAGGCCTGGCATGCTACAGTCCATACAGTCGCATAGAGTCGGACACGACTGAGTCACTGAAGTGAACTGATGTCACGATGATATCAATATCTGGGTCTATTTCCAAGCCTGCCAGATTTGCCCTCACAGTAATTCTTCAGATTTAGTCTTGTGTCACTCTCCATAAATCTGTAACATACTACTGCCCACATTCCCATCTCAACAATAACATTGCAGAACTGATTCACTGTAGCTATGTGACATGTTACAAAATTACCTTAAAACAAGAGCTGCTGCTGCTGCTACTAAGGCACGTCAGTCGTGTCCGATTCTGTGTGACCCCATAGACGGCAGCCCATCAGGCTCCCCCGTCCCTGGGACTCTCCAGGCAAGAACACTGGAGTGAGTTGCCATTTCCCTCTCCAGTGCATGAAAGTGAAAAGTGAAAGTGAAGTCGCTCAGTCGTGCCTGACTCCCAGTGACCCCATGGACTGCAGCCTACCAGGCTCCTCTGTCCATGGGATTTTCCAGGCAAGAATACTGGAGTGGGTTGCCACTGCCTTCTCCAAAGCAAGCTAAACTAAAAACACTGAAAAGCCAAAGAAACAAATTAAGTATATTTTTAAAAGTGCTTATACAGATCTTGTATTTACCTTCAGAATCAAATAAATCAACAATTTTTAAGCATGTTTCAGTTAATTCTGTAATTTTATATTAATATTCTTGTTTTATTCTGTAATGGTCAAGAGAAGGCAATGATTAATGCTATCGTGTCTGCAAAAGCTCTTTACAGTTTTCTTGTTTCTGTAAATTTTATATTTCTAGGACAACATTTTTTT
>SJYQ01001759.1:166274-190027 GCA_006410935.1 Redunca redunca
AAAATAATTAAAGAATTTATGAGAGTTGGGCCAAGAAAATATTTTGTGTCTTCTCTAAACTTCCTAAAATGTCTTTAATTGGCTTTAAAAAATTAACATAAGGATAACACTTCTATAACTGAAAAAGCACTTCATCTTTTATTTTTCCAAAAGGCTGAGCCTTGTTTAGGTGAAGCAGCTAATTAGTGAATCAGACCATATGTAGACAGATATAAATGTATGAATATCAATACATGTACATCATTTCTATTCATATAAAATGATGGTAACAATCTGAGGGATAATAGGCTAGTTTACCAGAGAATATCTTCACTTTCTGACACAGGCAGGCTCAAATTAACCTTTCTATGGTTACATCAAATTCTTCCTCATTCTTGACCTCATTCTTAGAGTCCTTAGAAATTCTTTCCAAATCGCCCTGACCCCCAACACACTCCTTGCAAGTTTACCCCAGAATGGAGCTCATTGAGATTTCCTGCCATTAATTACCAAAGAACTCATTTCCACTTCTGTTTTTTATCTGTTTGTTTTCCTCTAATGCCATTATTATAAAGCCAATTCAACGTATACAGTTTGTGCCATGAAACTTTGGTTGAGCCCTTTCATCTACCTGACTATTTCCTCCTATACAAATTGAGCTACCTTCACTTTTGTGGTTAAAATTGGGCAAATATCACACTGTTTTCTTTTCTCTCTTTATTTTTTGTTTACATTGTTGTGTTTTGTTTTTACCTCTCCCAGAGTCTGCCTCCTTATATAGTTTCCAAATTCATTGGTTTACCTAACCTACCTAACCATCATGTCTTTTCCTCCTTCTGCCTAAGCATCCTATCTAACCATCATGTCTTTTCCTTCTTCTGTATAATAGATTGTTCTAATTAATGCCTCCCCAAGATAGTAAAGAAAAGTTGTCATTCTGAGCATTAATATTAGCAACTGATATGTAATTTTAGTTCAAGTTTTAATACTCAGGATCCATGGAATATCCAAGTTTAACACAGAGAACATTTGGGGAACATCCATATTAATGCCATTTATAAAAGGTGTTGATTACAGTCTTCAAAACTAAAAATATTATTGAGTTTTATTGGGAGCATATGGACAGCCAAAGCTTGATCATAAATCAGGAACTTTTTCTTTGTCACCCTGCCATCATTATACTAAGCCAACATTACATATTTCTTAGTATTCACTTTATTTTAATGGACCAGTAGGGGATTAGGAGATAGGGAAAATGAACGTTAACAACCTTTAGTTAGAGAACATCATTGGTCTCCTTTGGAAACTGTGATTTATCTTGTTGCATCAAGCAAGGTAATAAGTATTTTGTCTTTCTGGTTAAGGGTTGGTGTTTATTTTATTGAGCAGTCCTTTTCTCATGATTAGATATTCAGCAAATTTTAAAACAGTTTCAAAATGCTCAACTTGTTTTTTCTACTTCCTGGACTCAGTGATATATCTGAAAATAATAACCATGTCTGTTATTTGTATCAATAATCATTAATAATATTTTGACAGTTTAACTATCTTAATCCAGCCAGGTCCACGTCTGTATTTGAAGGATAAGTGAGGGTATACTCATTCACTTGATTGATGGATAGTCAAATTTTTCTCTAATTACCAAAAGTCCTTTGGAATTCTCAGACTGACTGTGAGGATAGAGTTTTTGTGCTCTACACTGAGATCATTGTATTTTAAAACTAAGACCCTGGGCAAATGTGGATGCAGTAGAGGTACTTATAGTAGCCTTAGCTCTGAAAAGATCCTTACCTGTAACAATTAAACAAATCAATGTTACCACCACAAGGGGTGAATTTGGTTCTAGGACAGTTTGTGGCAAGTGTCCTGAGAGTTCCAAGCATGCTTCTGGAGTCAGGCTGCCTGGGTGTTTACTCCTTCTAGAGCAGGGCACTTAATTGCCCTTGGCCTCACTATTCTCAATGAATAATGTGAAATGAATAATAATAATAATACTTATAGGGTAGGCTTGTTTCATGGATTACAGATGTAGATCAGTGCCTGGAAATGAAAATTCACTGATACACTGATAAAAGTTATGCACAGTATCATCAAAAGGGGTGGAAGTGGAATAGCTTCACCCCATTAGATAACACTTATCCTTCAATACCTGTGTTTTATCAATGCTTGCTTCAGCTTGCCTTAACCATTTTTCTACCCCATTACCAGGGACTTGGTAAGGCAACCATTCTCATGGATTTGGGGATAGGGGACATACCCCCGCTACCAAGATCATTAGGAGATTACTCAATCATGGGTGAGTCTTTTGTCTTCACTAGGCCCAATTTTTGTTTTGACTAGGCCTGATTTCCTGTGGTCATGTATGGATGTGAGAGTTGGACTATGAAGAAGGCTGAGCACTGAAGAATTGATGCTTTTGAACTGTGGTGTTGGAGAAGACTCTTGAGAGTCCCTTGGAGTGCAAGAGGATCCAACCAGTTCATTCTGAAGGAGATCAACCCTGTGATTTCTTTGGAAGGAATGATGCTAAAGCTGAAACTCCAGTACTTTGGCCACCTCATGTGAAGAGCTGACTCATTGGAAAAGATTCTGATGCTGGGAGGGATTGGGGGCAGGAGGAGAAGGGGACAACAGAGGATGAGATGGCTGGATGGCATCACTGACTCAATGGACATGAGTCTGAGTGAACTCCTGTAGTTGGTGATGGACAGGGAGGCCTGGCGTGCTACGATTCATGGGGTCGCAAAGAGTTGGACATGACTGAGCGACTAAACTGAGCTGAACTGAATTGCTTCCCTGGTGGCTCAGATGGTAAAGAATCTGCCTACAATGCTGGAGACCTGGGTTCGATCCCTGGATTGGGAAGATCCCGTGGAGGAGGGCATGGCAACCTACTCCAGTATTCTTGCCTGGAGAATCCCCATGACAGAGGAGCCTGACAACAGTTCATGGGGTCACAAAGAACATGATTGAACAACTAAGCAGACACACACAAGCAAAGCATTACAGACAAGTGGATATGTAGGCTTAAGGCTCACTATGAAAATACAACCATACTCAACACAGAATAGCATTTACATCAATGGCAATGACAGGTACAGTGACTCTGCAGAATGCCTTTGTGTATATTTGCTAGCACCAACCTGGTCTGGCTACCATCACTTCTTCCTTGGTCAACTGAGAGTGAGAGAGTGTTAATTGCTCAATTGTGTCTGACTCTTTGTGACCCCATGAACTGTAGCCCACCAGGCTCCTCTGTCCATGGGATTCTCCAAACAAGAACACTGGAGTGCACTGCTATTTCTTTCTCCAAGGGATCTTCCCAGCCCAGGGATTAAACTCTTATCTCCTACATTATCAGGTGGATTCTTACTACTTAGCCAGGCAGAAAGCTAAGTAGCCTCTAAATTGGTTTTACTCAATCCATTCTCAGTTCCCATTAGAAAGTATAGCCAGGGAGATCCTTTAAAATACACATTTGATCATTCCACACTTCTGTGGAATGATTGCTCTTAGCATAAAGATCCGGCAAGGACCTGAATCAGCCACCTCAATCTATTTCACTAGCTTGATTTTATGCTATTCACACTGTATTTTCTGACAACCAACCTCACATTTATATTTCTGTTCTCATAACACAACCTAATTTTCCCCATCTCAGAACATTTGAACGTGGCCTTTCCCCTGCATGGAGCTGGTTCCCTCTGTGTCTAATTCTAACTCGATCTTCAGAGTTCATGAAGTGTCACTTTCTCAAGGTAACCTTCACTACCTGCTTAATCCAGATCAGAGTTTCTTAGCAATACCACAATTATAAAGAATTAATGGCAAAATTTGGTGTATGTTTCCTCCAAAAGAATGTATGTTCCACACATGCTAGAATTTCACCTTGGTTATTACTATGTTCCTATTCCTAGTACAGAGAAGTTATCAGTAATTGTATGAGTGGCATCTATGAAATGAAAGCTGAAGAGTTCACAAAATGTTTTCACATAGTTTATGATATTTAACTCTCTACCAAAATATTCATTTAGTAAATAACAATATTCCCATCTGATAAATGAGAAAACTTACCTCTACTATGAAGGTAAAGAAATGTCTTTCTTAGTGAGACAAATATTTCACACTGCTCAGTTTCTCCTTGACAGTAACATTAAGGAATGGTTTGTGAATAAATCTGACTGTCTTCCCCCAAAGATGTTTAACACTTGGACAAGCTTATTTTCCGTAGTAACAGAATATAGAAGTATCATCAGTTTATTGGTCTAGGCCTTCTTAAATTAATGTTATATTTATTTTACCTTATATAATTAATTGGGCCTTAGATTTAGTCCTACTGATTTAAAATAGAACTTTCTTTTATTTATCCTAAAACATCATCTTGTTCCATGAGTGCTGTGCTTAGCTGCTCAGTCGTGTCTGACTCTTTGCCATCCCCTGGACTGTAGCCCACTAGGCCTCACTGTCCATGGGATTCTGCAGGCAAGAATACTAGAGTTGGTAGCCATTTCCTTGTCCAGGGGATCTTCCCAACCCAGGGATCAAACCCAGGTCTCCCGCTTTGCAGGCAGATTCTTTACCATCTGAGCCACCAGGGAAGTTGAAAGTAAATCTATCTGAATCCCTCTTTAAATGTTTCTGTAGTCAATAGAATACTTCCATCAATTTAGTAACATCAACATTTTTTTCATATGTAACAGAAATGATGGATCCATAGTATAAATATCAGTCTAAAGCCCAAAGCACTCTAGATAAGAAGTCAGGGTGGTTTGTTATGGGGCTACATGTTTGAGTGTGTGTTTGTTTATGTGTGTGTACAAATTAATTTTCTTTTTCAATCTAAATGTCATTTTTAAGCCTTTACTGTATTTCCCCTTATTCCCTAGAGAATTTAAGGCAATTTCTCCTTTGGTACTTTTATTAGTATGCCTTAAGTAGTAATTTCAGTGTGTTCAATCATGAAATTCCTCTTCCAGTTTGCTTTCAAACCTATAAAATAGGCAAGTCTGAAACTTCAAATGCTTACTTTCTCAACATAAGATCTGACATTTAGAAAGTATGTCAAGCGCCCTTCTGCTGGTTTGACACACATGCGTATAGTGTGTCCTAAACAATTGCAGCCACTAGGCACTAGAGAATGAAACTTTAAGTCTGTTTCTTATACTCTTTACATGTTTTTCTACTTAAGCACAGACAGCTTTACATAATATTGAGCATGAAATGAATTTTAAAAGCTCACACCATCACCTCATGTCAATATTTTTAATGAACTCTTCTGTCAATCTTGTTGGCATTTCAGCAAGGAGAGAACAGATACCAGAACTAGAGTTCTGGTTCTACTTTATTGATTTGCAGCATGTTAGTAATCTTTTTGTGAGTTAATTTGTACATTAAAAAAATAACAATAATTACAGCAAGATGTCCAAAGATCCAAATTATAATGATGCAAGCCATTCCACAGTTTCAAAAGCAAGAACTGAAGTCTTGAACTATAAAATGATATTGATGGGAATAGGTCACCTATGATTGTCCTACAAAATAAAGCAATAGGAACACTGAGTGTATATCACCTTTCTATAACTTCTAAATGTACAACCACTCTCCCCCACTATTTCAAGCTCATCTCTTCCCAAGTGCAGCATTTTCTTTCTCTTACTCATATTTTCTCAATCAAGTCAATGGCATTCTTGTGGCAATTATTTTAACCTATATCTGTAATACCTATGGACACCAACCTGTTACATTTTCTTCAGATAACTTTCTAAGATTATCTATTTATTCCAACTGGTTTCATAACNATGTTTCTATTGTTGCTTTGCTTTTCTAAGATAATGTGTCTACTTTATGTAATAATTAAAACCTCATGCAATTTTATTTAAAATATTTGAAGCAAGGGAATACTTGGGTCTCTTAAAATTTTGAGATCAAAGTTATCTAGAAGTTGAGAAAAAACATAAAAATCCCCTTTTTAAAGATGTAGTAAAAATTAAATAAGCATAATCATGTCACTTGAAAATAATGATAGCTTTGTGCCCTCTATTACTAACGTATTCTCTGTGTGTGTATGGCTTTTTTTCTTTCACTGTTATACTGGCTGGGAGTTGAACAGAAGTATTTGGAATGGATATCTTTGCCTTACTCCAATACAATTTGTACATAGAAAATTCCCAAAGCAATCTTCAAATAGTCTGTTGCAATAAAAAGGAATTCAACAAATTCACTAAGTCAAAATATTTGTACACCCAAGCAATGAAAACTTAGAAAAGGAATTTTAGAATAAAATTATTTAAAATAGCATCAGAAGACATAAAACATTTGGGAATAAATCTAACAAAAGGTTTGCAAGACCTCTACACTAAAAGTCATGAAACATGGGTGAAAAAACATTCAAGAAAATCTAGGTAAGCAAGGAATACTATGGTCACTTAAATACTCAATATTGTTAAGAGGTTCATTCTCTTCAGATTAATGCATAGATTAAATGCAATTCTCTATCAAAATTTTAACACCTTAATCATCAAAAAGTCTGCAAATAATAAATGTTGGAAAGGATATGAAGAAAAAGGAATCCTCATACATTGTGGTGAAGCAGCCACTGTGGAAAATAGTTTGGAGGTTCCTTAAAAAAGGAAAAAGAAAAAAACCTAAAAATAGAACTATGACATGACCCAGCAAATCCACTCCTTTGGTCTATCCAGAAAAAAATGAAAACATTAATTCAAAAAGATACATGCACTCCAATGTTTATAGTAGAAATATTTGCAATATCCCAGATGGGAAACTAACCCAAAAGCCCATCCACAGGTGAGTGGATTAAGAACATGTGGGTGTGTGTGTCTGTGTGTGCACTGGAGTAATGTGTGTGTGTGTTTGGTCAGACTCCCAGTCATGTCTGATTCTCTGTGACTCCTTGGACTATAGCCCACTAGGCACCTCTGCCCGTGGAATTTTCCAGGCAAGAAGACTGGAGTGGGTTGCCATTTCCTATTCCAGAGTATCTTCCTAACCCAGAGAATGAATCCCTGTCTCTTCCATCTCCTACACTGGCAGGCAGATTCTTTACCATTGCACCATCTGAGAAGGTTCATATTGGAGAAATACTTAGTCATAAAAAAAGAATGAAGTATTGCCATTTGCAGCAATGTGGATGGACCTATAGAATATTATGCTTAGTAAAATAAGTCTGACAGAGAAAGACAAGTGCTATATATCACCTATTTGTGGAATAAAAAAATAATACTAATGAATGTATATAAAACAGAAAGACTCACAGACAAAAACAATAGACTTGTTGCTTCCAAAGGAGAGAGGGACAAGGGGATGGGTATGAGATTAAAAGATATAAATTACTACATGTAAATGATTTTCCATATAGCACAGGAAATTGTACACAATATCTTATAATAATCTATAATAGAATATAATCTGCAAAGATACTGATCACTATCCTGTACATCTAAACCTGACATAATATTATAAATCAAATATATGTTAGCACAAAAATGAGCTGTCTATTTAGAAGAAATAGACAAAATAAAACTAAAATTTATAAGTAAATACAAAAAGACATGGAAAAGCCAAATACACTTCTAAGTGAGGTAAAAATTGGAGAATTTATCACTGAAGGGAAGTGAAAACATATGCCAACAGAAATATATCAAAGTACATTCTTATTCACAACATCCAAGAAATGAAAATAACATGAATATCCATCAAGAGGATTAAATAAAACAATATATCCAGGTGTTCATACAATTAAATAATAATCAACAATAAAATGAATAACTCTTGACCCATGCAGTAACATAAATAAATCTCCCAAATATCAGATAACATAAAAGCAAACAATAAAGAGTTCAAACTGTATGATTCCAATTATATTAAATCAAAATATAAGCTACCAAACATTCTGATAGTGTTTGGTGAGGAAGGGATTATGAAGGGCTGGGAAGTTATAAATTGCAACATTTGGTTCAGTTCAGTTCAGTCACCCAGTCGTGTCCGACTCTTTGTGACCCCATGAATCACAGCACACCAGGCCTCCCTGTCCATCACCAACTCCCAGAGTTCACTCAGACTCCTGTCCATTGAGTCAGTGATGCCATCTAGCCATTTCATCCTCTGTCTTCCCCTTCTCCTCCTGCCCCCAATCCCTCCCAGCATCAGAATCTTTTCCAATGAGTCAACTCTTCACATGAGTTGGCCAAAGTACTGGAGTTTCAGCATCAGCATCATTCCTTCCAAAGAACACCCAGGGCTGATCTTTAGGATGGACTGATTGGATCTCCTTGCAGTCTAAGGGACTCTCGAGAGTCTTCTCCAACACCACACTTCAAAAGCATCAATTCTTCGGTGCTCAGCTTTCTTCACAGTCCAAACTCACTTCCATACATGACAATTGGAAAAACCATAGCCTTGACTAGATGGACCATAGTTGGCAAAGTAATGTCTCTGCTTTTGAATATGCTATCTAGGTTGGTCATAACTTTTCTTCCAAGGAGTAAGTGTCATTTAATTTCATGACTGCAATCACCATCTTCAGTGATTTTGGATCCCCCAAAAATAAAGTCTGACACTGTTTCCACTGTTTCCCCATCTATTTCCCATGAAGTGATGGGACTAGATGCCATGATCTTCATTTTCTGAATGTTGAGCTTTAAGCCCACTTTTTCACTCTCCTATTTCACTTTCATCAAGAGGCTTTTTGCCATAAGGGCGGTGTCATCTGCATATCTGGGGTAATTGATATTTCTCCCAGCAATCTTGATTCCAGCTTGTGCTTCTTCCAGCCCAGCGTTTCTCATGATGTACTCTGCATATAAGTTAAATAAGCAAGGTGACAATATACAGCCTTGACGTACTCCTTTTCCTATTTGGAACCAGTCTGTTGTTCCATGTCCAGTTCTAACTGTTGCTTCCTGGCCTGCATACAAATTTCTCAAAAGGCAGGTTAAGTGGTCTGGTATTCCCATCTCTTTAAGAATTGTCCACAATTTCTTGTGATCCACATAGTCAAAGGCTTTGGCATAGTCAATAAAGCAAAAGTAGATGATTTTCTGGAACTCTCTTGCTTTTCCCATGATCCAGCAGATGTTGGCAATTTGATCTCTGGTTCCTCTGCCTTTTCTAAAACCAGCTGGAACATCTGGAAGTTCATGGTTCACGTATTGCTGAAGCCCCACTTGGAGAATTTTGAGCATTACTTTACTAGCATGTGAGATGAGTGCAATTGTGTGGTAGTTCAAGCATTCTTTGGCATTGCGTTACTTTGGGATCGGAATGAAAACTGACCTTTTCCAGTCCTGTGGCCACTGCTGAGTTTTCCAAATTTTCTGGCATATTGAGCGCAGCACTTTCACAGCATCATCTTTCAGGATTTGAAATAGTTCAACTGGAATTCCATCACCTCCACTAGCTTTGTTCATAGTGATGCTTTCTAAGGCCCACTTGACTTCACATTCCAGGATGTCTGGCTCTAGGTGAGTGATCATACCGTTGCGAATATCTTGGTGAAGGCTTTATTATCTCTTCTTGCTATTCTTTGGAACTCTGCATTCAGATGCTTATATCTTTCCTTTTCTCCTTTGCTTTTCACTTCTCTTCTTTTCACAGCTATTTGTAAGTCCTCCCAAGACAGCCATTTTGCTTTTTTGCAATTCTTTTCCATGGGGATGGTCTTGATCCCTGTTTCCTGTACAATGTCACGAACCTCATTCCATAGTTCATCAGGCACTCTATCTATCAGATCTAGTCCCTTAAATCTATTTCTCACTTCCAGACGGGCGGGTCATGGTGGAGAGGTCTTACTGAATGTGGCCCACTGGAGAAGGGAACAGCAAACCACTTTAGTATTCTTGCCTTGAGAATTCCATGAGCAGTATGAAAAGGCAAAATGATGGGTTGCTGAAAGAGGAACTCCCCAGGTCAGTAGGTGCCCAATATGCTACTAGAGATCAGTGGAGAAATAAATCCAGAAAGAACGAAGGGATAGAGCCAAAGCAAAAACAATACCTAGTTGTGGATATGACTCGTGATAGAAGCAAGGTCCGATGCCGTAAAGAGCAATATTGCGTAGGAACCTGGAATGTCAGGTCCATGAATCAAGGCAAATTGGAAGTGGTCAAACAGGAGATGGCAAGAGGGAACGTCGACATTCTAGGAATCAGCGAACTAAAATGGACTGGAATGGGTAAATTTAACGTAGATGACCATTGTATCTACTACTGCATGCAGGAATCCCTCACAAGATATGGAGTAGCCATCATGGTCAACAAAAGAGTCCAAAACGCAGTACTTGGGTGCAGTCTCAAAAATGAGAGAATGATCTCTGTTCATTTCCAAGGCAAACCATTCAATATCACAGTAATCCAAGTCTATGCCCCAACCAGTAATGCTGAAAAAGCTGAAGTTGAACGGTTCTGTGAAGACCTACAAGACCTTTTAGAACTAACACCCATAAAAGATGTCCTTTTCATTATAGGGGACTGGAATGCCAAAGTAGGAAGTCAAGAAACACCTGGAGTAACAGGCACATTTGGCCTTGGAATACGGAATAAAACAGGGCAAAGGCTAATAGAATTTTGCCAAGAGAACGCACTGGTCATAGCAAACACCCTCTTCCAACAACACAAGAGAAGACTCTACATATGGATATCACCAGATGGTCAACGTCGAAATCAGATTGATTATATTCTCTGCAGCAAAAAAAATGGAGAAGCTCTATACAGTTAGCAAAAACAAGACTGGGGGCTGACTGTGGTTCAGATCATGAGCTCCTTATTGCCAAATTCAGACTTAAATTGATTGCAACATTGGGGGGCATAAAATTGTCTATATCTTGATTTATGCAGATGTTACAAAGATTCATACAATTTTCAAAAACCCAAACTAAACAGTAAGATCATGCATTTTTCCAAATAATAATTTCATTTCAATAAAGCAATATTAAGTAATTAAATATATAAAGCATGCAGAATGGGTCTTGGAACATAGTATTTTGTAATCTTTTCTATTGAATAAGCTGAATATTACCTATGACCAGGAGTAGAAGTATGAAAACTTCTGCCCACTACATCTTAGTACCAAAGTTACCAAGTAAAGCATAACACAGTCAAGCACTGGATGCAACAATGATTTACTCACAAAGCAAAGAGGCAGAGAAAGACCAGCTCCAATAGTGGGCACTGGTTCCCCATAGCCAGTTAGTTCCTCTTGCTGCTGTTGTGGGACCATTGACCTTCTTATAACAAAGAATAGCAGTCATGTCTCCTCCCTGTGGGAGGCTTCCCTCATTGCTCAGATGGTAAAGAATCTGCCTGCAATGCCAGAGACCCAGGTTCGATCCCTGGGTTGGGAAGATCCCCTGGAGGAGGAAGTGGCCACCCACTCCAGTAATCTTGCCTAGAAAATCCCATGGACGGAGGAGCCTGGCAGACTACAGTCCATGAGGTTGCAAAGAGTTGGACGGGACTGAGCGACTAACACTAACTCCTCCCTGTGGAGGACAGATTTAACAGTGAGGTTGACCAGATGCTTTATGATACAAACACACACACACACACACACACACACACACATACACACACACACACACTTAAATAGAACAGAGAGTACGCACTGTGTCTAAACAACAGAAGAGATCTTCCCACAAAGCAGTCAGTCCAGCACAGACTATGAGGATTGCCTCTTAGTAAGAAAGTCGTCCAGGCCCAACATTGATTCTTATTCAGCCAACTGGGGATCACAAGACTGTCCATATGAGACTGGCTTTCCCAACACTTTCCTTTTCTCTAAAACCCAAACGCTGGGTTCAATCTGTACTTACTGTATGAACACACAGGGTATGGTCCTTGACCAAATGAAATCTATGACCTGAACTTCGCAATGATCCCACGGTTTGATAGCATAATGCAGAAGAACATTAAAAACTGCTGGCAGCAGTTTGTTTTTCCTGTCGACCAGTGTGAAAATTATCAGTTTCTATAACCCCAAGGAATACCCCCACATGCTAACTTTAACATCCATCAAATGAGCATTTTCTATTTGTAAACACAAACACTTTGTCTAAGGAATTTTGGTCATTTTGGACATCTGCGGCTATACTTGGTGTGGGAGGATGGCTATGAGATACCATGACTACAGTAGCCACCATCACTGTATATCTTCACAAGTCCTCACACAAATAAGAAGTTTCATTATGGTAACTTTTTTTTTAAACAGGTGCTTTATGCAAATAATCAGCAAGTTAACTTTATAGAGCATGGTTAGTCATCATGATTGCTTCCACACTGAATTTTCAAAGTGTTTTCTACATGGGGGCTCACTGCTAGTCTAAGCTCATGGGAGAGTGAATATGAAAAATGGAAGAATCGACTATAGGAAAATCCGAGGAATCCCAAGGGGGAAGTCCAACTGTGCCATTGGGAAATCTGTAGTGAATAATGTTGGAGCTTGCTCCAGATCCCCTCATATTCCATTTTTGATTTTTATGTACAATCCCACCCCTGCTCACTTTCACTGTACTTCTTCCAAAGGCCAGAACCCAAGGCTCTTTTTATAAACTCAGCTCCTTAGGTGAGAATGATCTAAGTACTTCTGTCCTCAATGGAGAATAGAGGTGAGTTTGGGAGCATGCAAGTCTGGCTCCCTGATCTCAAGTTCCTCTGTGGGATCAGACTGAAGCTGCCTTTCTTGGAATTCACCTGAGATCTGCCCTTTGTTCCCTTGTTTCTCCCTTTCCAGTTTCCTCTAAGATCATTTCCTTATTATTAATAATTCAGGCAGGAGACCTTACGCCAGGGTCTCATTTTGGGGAACTCAACCTAAAACAGGATCCCAAAGCCCTCTGGACATATGGATGTGAGTGGACTAAAGAAAGAGCTAGACATAACTCCCGTTCTTAGAAAACTATGCATCATCAAGCTGACACTTGCCTCCTACAGCCAAGAAGCAGAGACACTTCACTCTTAAACCAGTAACTTAAAGAAAATGACAGAAAGGGGTTTCCATCCCAACTTTATCACCTTACAAAGTATACCTCTGTTTATCTCAAAGAAAACAGAGAATATAAAAGATCCTAAGAACTGTAATTCATATCTTTAAATTGCTAAAATATAGACTAAGAGAGCAACTTTAGTGAAAGTCAATTAAAATCTCAAGATATAGGAAGGGCTACTGAGGCTCATTCTTTGCCAGGGTACTGGGACAAATTGGGAGAATGAGTCATAATCCATGGGTATAGATGCACTCCTGATTTAGTAAAATAATTCCTAATTCAATACATGTAAAGGCACCTCAAATGAGAAAGGGACTTCCCCACTGGTACTAGTGGTAAAGAACCAGTCTGCCAATGCAGGAGACATAAGAGACATGAGTCCAATCCTTGGGTTGAGACAATCGACCCCATGGAGGAGGGCATGGCAACCCATTCCAGTATTCTTGCCTGGAGAATCCCATAGACAGAGGAGCCTGGTGGGTTCTAGTCCATAGGGTTGCACAGTGTTAGACATGACTGAAGTGATTTAGCATGCATGCACGCAAGCGAGAAAGAATCAGGATTATAAATAAGGGTTACAAACATCCCCGGCAGAGCTATGTCCCCTACAGATTTGATTTCATAGATTAAAGGTTAATAAAAAGTGCTATCTATCAATTTATCTGGGGACTGACACAAGCTATAAGTTGGTCTCCAGATAAATTACAGGGCATTCAAGGGAAATTAATCTGTAACACATCATAATAATTAGAAACCATGAAGATTAGTATTAACCAATGGAAAAGAAATGGCATATGAACTATGCAAACATCTAAGACAGAGCAGAAGTACAATGAACAATAAAAAACAAAGCCTGGAATAAAAAAGAATCCAAATGACTTTTATACCTCTTGCTATTTGCTTGGTATGAACAACCCCATGAGGTAGGTACTACTATTACAGATTAAAGAAAAGTGTAGTAAGCAACAAGCCCAGGACCTCAAAGTAAGTGGAAGATCTGGTATTAATACAAGCATCAGAAACAGACATAGGTTAATAAAATGTCAGGTGGTGAAAATAGAAAAAAATATTGACACCGAACAATGATGAGAATTATGTTTACAGAACGGTGCACAATGTCATTTGCCCCAACAAACAAACTAAAAATACACAAACAAAGAGATGGGAAAACTCCCAGAGAGCTAATGTTCTCATCCTTCATAGCAGTGAGTAAAACTGATGCTCTCTATAACTGAACTGTAGTTGACATTTCAAGATGTCAATTTCTTAACACAGAGTAAGTGGAATCATATAGGGTTCTATTTAGCTTGAGATTACATTTTTACATCATCATTGTTATCTATGTTTTATGCATCAAGAGAAGACTAGAATGATATTACCAAACGCTAACACTGTTAAGAATTCTCACTGGTGGTATTTGCAAAATTTCGTGTCATTCTTCCTAGAAATGTTTGGTATTGTTTTATTTATATAAAGAATATGAACTCTCTTTCTTTAAAAATATAAACAAAGTAATATTATATTTTCATTATTAATTGAACAGGGGGACAATATCCTAACTTCCAAAAGGTCCACTTGTGTATACAGTTTCATCCTGACTTGAAATCCTTTAGTCAATTGTTCTGGATTCATTCCTTTTTTTCCCTATTCATGTGTGAAAAACAGAATTAAACAAATAAATAAAATGTAGACAAAGCAATCAATGGTGCTAGAGAGAATGTCAGTAAAATAATTCACCGTGAGATACAGGCTGACTGAAGAGTGAAGGACAGTGCAACTAGAAAGGGGATGACTTCACCCAAACATCCTTTTCATTGTCCCGTATCTTATCAAGCAGTATGTTAAGTGGAAGTGAAGGGAGGAAGTACTTGAGAGAAGCAGGGTATGAAATATGGTCTGAGCATATAAGAGATCAACATTTCATTAAGAACAGCTCTGTCTGGTAAAACATAAAAAGATTTAAAGCATAGTTAGATGAATAGCTAAAGATGAAAACCATTGCATCAGGTAGAATCCTAGAGTTGTGTGGCTATGTTTGGATCATAAACATTAACTATGAACTAAATTAGGAACTCGAGTGGCTCAGTAGCAAAGAATCTGCCTGCCAGTGCAGGAGGCACAGGTTCAATCCCTAGATCAGGGAGGTCCCTTAGAGAAGGAAATGGCAACTCACTCCAGTATTCTTGCCTGAAAAATCCCATGGACAGAGGAGCCTGGCGGGCTAGAGTCCATAGGGTTGCAAATGAGTTGGACATGACTTAGGAACTAAATATGGGCTTCCCTGGTGGCTCAGGGGGTAAAGTGTCTGCCTGCAATGCAGGAAACTCAGGTTCAATTCCTGGGTCGGGTAGATCCCCTGGAGAAGGAAATAGCAACCCACTCCAGTACCCTTGCCTGGAAAATTCCATGGATGGAGAAGCCTGGTAAGCTACAGTCCATGGGGTCACAAAGAGTCGGACACAACTGAGTGACTTCACTTTAGCAACTAAATAGTAAGAACAGGAACTCAGGTGCCAAAGAATTTGGTTTCAGTCAGACTAAATTCATGTGTTTAAATGTATGCATACCATAGGAAAAAAAAGATGGACAATATTGACTTCCACAGGAGCCAGAGAAATGCTGACTATACATGATGCCTCAAAGCAGTTATTTATGAATGTGGGATGTGAGAGTGAGTATGTGTGTGTGTAAATGAGAGTCTCTAATGGAATGGTTGTTCAGAGTAGTAAGGTAAATGAAAGATAATTAAGGTCCAGGGGGAAAACCAATAGTCAAGGGAAAAGTTTGGGTGTATGAAAATCCTTCATTAGCAGTGCATCTGGGTTATTAGAAGGCACTCTGGAAGGGAACGGCACTCCACAGGGATCTGCAAGAAGTTGTCACATCAGATGGGAAGGCAAAAATGGGATGTGGGGACAAGAATTTGAGGCTGGCGCTGACTGAGTTGAAACCCATTCAATTGGTGGACCTGTGACAGAGGGTGGAGACTATTACAAGGCACACTGTAGGTACCTCATAAACATTATTTAAAGATTAAATAGATGAACTAGTTAGATACCAGCCTCAAGTTTTCACATGAGAATTTGGTACAAAGTTTTAATCTACTTTCCAGAGGCAAGCATGGGTGCTGAAAAAGACTAAAAACTACCATCACCTATACACTTCTCGTTAAAAAGGAATGCCAAGAAATTGGAACGTGTCAAAGAGAAAGATTTCCAAAATGAACTTCTCTTTCACGATGTGTCATTGCTATTGTTTTGGTCAAGGTTCTATTCTTACTTCATTCTCTTTCCATACATAACAAATCTCTCCTCCATGCTCACCCACTGACACCAACTATGATGTATAACATATATACCCTTGAGCATGTCTTCATTTTGTCATTTTCTTTGTATAGTTCAACTGGATTGCTGATTACTTATTCCCCCTCATGTTTATATCTGTATTATACTGTAAGTAGTATCTATTAATTATATAATTTTTTCAGTTCAGTTCAGTCACTCAATCGTGCCCAACTCTTTGCGACCCCATGAATCACAGCATTCCAGGCCTCCCTGTCCATCACCAACTCCCAGAGTTCACTCAAGCTCATGTCTATCGAGTCAGTGATGCAATCCAGCCATCTCATACTCTGTCATCCCCTTCTCCTCCTTACCCCAATCCCTCCCAGCATCAGGGTCTTTTCCAGTGAGTCAACTCTTCTCATGAGGTGGCCAAAGGACTGGAGTTTCAGCTTCAGCATCATTCCTTCCAAAGAACATCCAGGACTGATCTCCTTTAGGATGGACTGGTTGGACTTCCTTGCAGTCTAAGGGACTCTCAAGAGTTTTCTCCAACACCATAGTTCAAAAGCATCAATTCTCTGGTGCTCAGATTTCTTCACAGTCCAACTCTCACATCCATTCATGACCACAGGAAAAACCATAGCCTTGACTAGACAGAATTTTGTTGCAAAGTAAAATCTCTGCTTTTGAATATGCTGTCTAGGTTGGTCATAACTTTCCTTCCAAGGGGTAAGTGTCTTAATTTCATGACTGCAATCACCATCTGCAGTGATTTTGAAGCCCCAAAAAATAAAGTCTGACGCTGGTCCACTGTTTCCCCATCTATTTCCCATGAAGTATTGGGACCAGATGCCATGATCTTCGTTTTCTGAATGTTGAGCCATAAGCCAACATTTTCACTCTCCTCTTTTACTTTCATCAAGAGGCTTTTTAGTTCCTCTTCACTTTCTGCCATAAGGGTGGCGTTTTCTGCATATCTGAGGTTATTGATATTTCTCCCAGCAATCTTGATTCCAGCTTGTGCTCCTTCCAGCCCAGCGTTTCTCATAATGTACTCTGCATATAAGTTAAATAAGCAGGGTGACAACATACAGCCTTGACATACTCCTTTTCCTATTTGGAACCAATCTGTTGTTCCATGTCCCATTCTAACTGTTGCTTCCTGACCTGCATACAGATTTCTCAAGAGCCAGGTCAGGTGGTCTGGTATTCCCATCTCTTTCAGAATTTCCCAGATTTTGCTGTGGTCCACACAGTCAAAGGCTTTGGCATCGTCAATAAAGCAGAAGTAGATGCTTTTCTGGAACTCTCTTGCTTTTTCAATGATCCAGCAGATGTTGGCAATTTGATCTCTGGTTCCTCTGCCTTTTCTAAATCCAGCTTGAATATCTGGAAGTTCACGGTTTACTTACTGTGAAAGCCTGGCTGGAGAATTTTGAGCATTACTTTGCTAGCGTGTGAGATAAGTACAATTGTGTGGTAGTTTGAACATTCTTTGGCATTGCGCTACTTTGGGATTGGAATGAAAACTGACCTTTTCCAGTCCTGTGGCCACTGCTGAGTTTTCCAAATTTGCTGCCATATTGAGTGCAGTACTATAACAGCATCATTTTTTATGATTTGAAATAGCTTGACTGGAATTCCATCACCTCCACTAGCTTTGCTTATAGTGATGCTTCCTAAGGCCCACTTCACTTCATGCTCCAGGATGTCTGGCTCTAGGTGAGTGATTACACCATCGTGGTTATATGGGTCATGAAGATCTTTTTTGTATAGTTCTTCTGTGTACTCTTGCCACCTTTTCTTAATATCTTCTGCTTCTTTTAGGTCCATACCCATTTCTGTCCTTTACTGTGCCCATCTTTGCATGAAATGTTCCCTTGGTATCTCTCATTTTCTTGAAGAGATCTCTAGTCTTTCTCATTCTATTGTTTTCCTCTATTTCTTTGCATTGATCGCTGAGGAAGGCTTTCTTATCTCTCCTTCCTATTCTTTGGAACTCTGCATTCAGATGCTTATACCTTTCCTTTTCTCCTTTGCTTTTCACTTCTCTTCTTTTCATGGCTATTTGTAAGGCCTCCACTGACAGCCATTTTGCTTTTTTGCATTTCTTTTCCATGGGTAGGTCTTGATCTCTGTCTCCTATACAATGTTACTGCTATCATGCAAGAACAGTTGTATTTTAATTATTTGATATTACCTAGCCCCTTAAGTGAACTTTTTCATTATGACTAATATTTTTTGAGTGGACTATACAAAATTTTCTATGTATGCAACCATGAAATCTACAATTACTTTTTCCATTTGATACTATTTTATAATTCCATCAACAAAAGTCTCTACAATCATAAATAGCAATTATGATTATATTAGCCATTGCCATCTCATTTTTTATTTTAAAGCAGTATATTGAATCAGCTACAATAATTTAATAATAACTAATAGTTTAGAATAAGAAGCTTTTTCCAGCTTTCTCTACTGTAAAATATGCTTCTACTCCTGCTTACTGAATTTTAGCCAAGATCTTTACTGTTCCCTACACAATTATCATTAGTTTCATTCAACTAATTATCAATTATAAATCACATATATAATTTTTTCTACCATTACAGATTTTTTATTAGGGTAAATAGGCTTATGATACAATGATCACTGAAAGGTGACACATCTGTAAATTCCCTCAGATTTTCAACCAGAACATGAACCCAGAGAAAACCACAGCCTATTTCACCCTTCAAAAATATTATCATCTGCTGATGCCAGAGCCACAGAGAAATGATTCCACAACAGCTTTCTGTTCAGAACATGCTTAACATGTTAACCAAATCATGGACACAAGTGTCTGGAAGATGGGACTTCAGGGAGACTACAAGCATCTTCATTAGCTAGTGACCATTCCCCAGGAAGCTTGGATGTGGTCACTCTGTGATATATTAATTGCAAATGGGCAAGTAAATTAGGTGGTGATTGTATCATCTTTTAGGGGTGTTAACAAATTTTAAAACATCTAGTCACTAGTCATCGCTAATTATAATAACTCATCAAATGTCTACTGTAAAGTTTGGCTCTCCATTCTATAAATTTTAACTACATACCTATGAAATGGGATCTCACCAACTAGATATTAAGATACCAGATAGAAAACTGCATTTTTCCCCCATCTCAGTTTTGTTTTGTTTTGTTTTTCAGTTTTATTAAGATATAATTGACAAGTAAAAATCGTGCACATTTAGTTTATACAGTATCGGTATACATTGGTAGGCACCACCGACTTGATGGACATGGATTTGGGTGGACTCCGGGAGTTGGTGATGGACAGGAGGCCTGGCGTGCTGCGGTTCATGGGGTCACAAAGTTGGACATGACTGACAGACTGAACTGAACTGAGGCTATACAGTGTGATTTTTAAAGATGCATATGATTTAACTTGGACTTCCCTGGTGGTTCAGACAGTAAAGAACCCGCCTGCAATGCAGGAGACCTGGGTTCAATCCCTGGGTTGGAAAGACACCCTGGAGGAGGGCATATCAACCCACTCCAGTATTCTTGCCTGAGAAATCCCATGGACAGAGAACAGAGAAGCCTGGTGGGCTACAGAGTCAGCTATGGCTGAGTGACTAAGCACAGCACATTATTTAATATGCATTCTTTAGGACAGAAAACTGCTTTTAAATCTTGTGCTGTTGCTTGACACTAGCTACCACTATTAGTGGCCATAACTAAAATCTCAAATGAGCCTCGTAGCAATCTCTTTCACTTGAATCTCTGTGACATGCATTCCCCAAAATGAAAAACCAAGATAGAATGATTATATAACTTACTTTGTTCCATATATCACACATTTAAATTGTTTATAAAAACTTAGTATTTTCCCTAGATAAGGTTATCTAATTTGGTCTGAAGGACATAATTCTTTCTTTTGATAGTCACATATTAAAACTACTGAAAAGTGACACCTCTCTTTTTTTTAAAGACCTACAGATTAATAAATCTCACTTGTCCTCCAACACAAATTTAGTGTCAAACTTTATATAAGATTGAGTCAGCATAATTAAACAATTCTGAGTTGTTTTGAAATCTCCCATCAGGTAATACTGTGCTCCTAATATTGTTTTTAAATACACAAATTGAGAATTCAACTAGAATTTTATGACTTATCTATAAAAACTCTAATAGGAGATGTTCAATTTCAAGAAAACAAAACTGATTATTCGGTGGNTTCGGTGGGGATTTTTATAGCCAGATTCATTCCTACACTAGAATTTTTAAATAAGATAATTGATATTACTTGCAAAAAAATTAACTTGTAACATTATGATTGGACAATTTCCCTCATATCCCAGATATTCTTTTTACTATTTTCATATGCAAAATAAAAAGGAGCACAAATGGACTCAAGAATCGTTCACAGCTTTCATTAATGCTTTTATATTCTCTCCAGAGAAGGGATAGGTTAGTAAGTAAGAGGTTTCACCACTATGAACTATGAGTAATGCTGGGGGAACTACCTAGGAGATAGAAGAACTCTGCTCTAGGACAATGGGGATGGAGCAGTTGTTATTTGGCTTATTTTCAGTAGGACCTCTATCCAGCCCAGCTTGGATCCAAGGTAATCCATCATCTTCATATTCACATCCAGCCCACACAATCACTTTGAAAGATTCCTATGCTCTGTATTATTTCTTGGGACCTATGTTGAGAGAAAAGAATACAGGCATTGTTTCCCTCTGGATCCACCAAACCCCCAGTGAAGGAATTAGGGGATATAGATACTGCTTCTACAGCTGAACTAATTAGACCTTTTCTGAAGCCTGGTACCTAATTAAGACAGAGCTTAGTTATGTTTATATGCCACAAGTTCAGTCCAGTTCAGTCGCTCAGTCATGTCCAACTCTTGGTGACCCCATGAACCGTAACACACCAGGCCTCCCTGTCCATCACCAACTCCCAGACTCCACCCAAACCCATGTCCATTGAGTCAGTGCTCATCCTCTGTTATCCCCTTCTCCTCCTGCCCTCAATCTTTCCCAGCATCAGGGTCTTTTCAAATGAGTCAGCTCTTCGCATCAGGTAGCCAAAGTATTGGAGTTTCAGCTTCAACATTAGTCCTATCAATGAACACCCAGGACTGATCTCACTTAGGATGGACTGGTTGGATCTCCTTGCAGTCCAAGGGACTCACAAGAGTCTTCTCCAACACCACAGTTCAAAAGCATCAATTCTTTGGTGCTCAGATTTCTTTATAGTCCAACTCTCACATCCACACATGACCACTGGAAAAACCATAGCCTTGACTAGACGGAACTTTGTTGCAAAGTAAAATCTCTGCTTTTGAATAGGCTGTCTAGGTTGGTCATAACTTTCCTTCCAAGGGGTAAGTGTCTTTTAATTTCATGACTGCAATCACCATCTGCAGTGATTTTGGAGCCCAAAAAAATAAAGTCTGACGCTGGTCCACTGTTTCCCCATCTATTTCCCATGAAGTATTGGGACCAGATGCCATGATCTTCGTTTTCTGAATGTTGAACCATAAGCCAACATTTTCACTCTCCCCTTTTACTTTCATCAAGAGGCTTTTTAGTTCCTCCTCACTTTCTGCCATAAGGGTGGCGTTTTCTGCATATCTGAGGTTATTGATATTTCTCCCGGCAATTTTGATTCCAGCTTGTGTTTCATTCAGCCCAGCATTTCTCATGATGTATTCTGCATATAAGTTAAATAAGCAGGGTGACAATATACAGCCTTGATGTACTCCTTTACCTGTTTGGAACCAGTTTTTTGTTCCATGTCCAGTTCTAACTGTTGCTTCCTGACCTGCATATAGGTTTCTCAAGAGGCAGGTCAGGTGGTCTGGTATTCCCATCTCTTTCAGAATTTTCCATAGTTCCTTGTGATCCACACAGTCAAAGGCTTTGGCATAGTCAATAAAGCAGAAATAGATGTTTTTTCTGGAACTCTCTTGCTTTTTCGATGATCCAGTGGATGTTGGCAATTTGATCTCTGGTTCTTCTGCCTTTTCTAAAACCAGCTTGAACATCTGAAGTTCACAGTTCACATATTGCTGAAGCCTGGCTTGGAGAATTCTGACATTACTAGCATGTGAGATGAGTGCAATTGTGTGGTTGAGCATTCTTTGGCATTGCCTTTCTTTGGGATTGGAATGAAAACTGACGTTTTCCAGTCCTGTGGCCACTGCTGAGTTATCCAAATTTGCTGGCATATTGAGTGCAGCACTTTCACAGCATCATCTTTCAGGATTTGAAAGAGCTGAACTGGAATTCCATCACCTCCACTAGCTTTGTTTATAGTGATGCTTTCTAAGTTCCATTTGACTTTACATTCCAGGATGTCTGGCTCTAGATGAAGGATCACAATATGCTCAAAGAAACCAGCAATTGCGTCTTGCAACCAATAGAAAGTAACTGACCATTATATAGCTCCTGTGTTAATGCATGCAGTCCTCTAGATGAAAATAATCATTAAAAAAGTGTTACACGGAGCGATATAAGAGATAATATTTCTGGTGGCTGGTCAAGCACCTTTCAGGAGGTGACCAGTATCACTTACATCGTAAGTGACTTTGCATCCTTTAACTACAGAGTTCTTCTTCTAGGTTTCTAGTTGAAACATTTAACAATACACAGCTCTATGAGCTCATCTTTAACAGTGCCATTAGCTGACTGCCTGATAAGATTAACTTCTTTATCTGTATGTGAGGTTATTTAATATCCTCCTTATCAGAATCACACTGACCTATGCAATTATGGATGCTGAGATTTGATTTTTGCCTCCCATTAATTTATTTTCATGATGTTAACAGAGTAATGAAATGTGTATCTGTATAGAATAATCAAATAGAGGACCTAGAGCCTATTCATATTCATGATTTAAACAGAACAAGTAAGTGTATTAGTTTCCAATGTTTCTCTGCTGCTGCTAAGTCGCTTCAGTCGTGTCCGACTCTGTGCGACCCCATAGACGGCAACCAGGTTGCCACAAATACAGTGGCTTAAAACAACACAAATGTATTATGTTACAGCACTAGAGGACTGAAGTCTAAATGAGTCAGCAAGGCTGCATCCTTTCTGGAAGCTCCAGGGGAGAATGTTTTCTGAACTTTTCCAGCATTCAGAGGCTGCCCACATTCCTTGGCTCATGGCCCGTTCTTCATGTGTCAGTCTGACCTCTGCTTTTATCATCACATCTATCTCTCTGATTCTGATCCTCCCACCTCCCCTTGTGATTAGATCAGATCACTGAAATAAACTAGGATAACCTCCTCATCTCAAAGTCCTTAACATTATCATATCTGAAAAGTCACTTTAGTCAGAGAAGGTAATGTATTCACAGGGTCCTGGAATTACACTCTGGACATCTCTGGAGGCTACTCTTCTGCCTACTGTAGCAAACAGTGCCAAATCCAGTGTTTTGTGTGTGTGCATGACAGCAAAAAAAAAAAAAAAAAAAAAAACTATTGCCACTTCTCATCTCAACTG
>SJYQ01001759.1:190070-209141 GCA_006410935.1 Redunca redunca
AATATTCACAGTGTATGTAATAAAATAGTGTTTTACTATATGTTCTATATATATATATATATATATATATATATATATAGTGGGAAGCACATCAACTCCCAAGTCAGAAAGTCTTCTTTTAATATCCTGAATTTTCCATTCAACTGTAATCACAGACAAGTTATTTAACTTCCCTGATCTTTAGTTCTATAATCTGTAAGAGCAATAATGTTCATCTTGTAAATTATAAGTAGGTTTACCTTATCATGAAGACTAAATAAATGAGTGTGTTTAAACATTCTGACACTTTGAATGTGGCATGGTACTTGATAAATTTGTGTCTGCTTTTATTAAAACTATAATTACCATCAAGTCAGAAGCTCCAGTATCCCAGCTTTTCCTCCTTGTCTTTACTTCCTCAAAGAGGGTCCCTTTTTTCTTATTTCCAGAAATATTGTCAAGAATGCTGACATGCTTCTCCCAAGTGAGAAATCTGTAACCTAACCACACTGTAGGTGCTGGACAGCACACCAGGGCTCTTGCCTCTCATCACAGCCCAAAGGCTGTGGAGTGCTCACCCTCCAGCCAGGATCACCTGTCCACCACTCCCCTGCTTTACACAAGCCTTCCTGTTCCCAACTGTTAAATAAGGACATGGTTTCATTTTTAGTTCATAAAAATACTGAATTATAACTGCATGTAGTGGTTTATTCCAGTTAATAATAGGATGCGGCATATGTATTTGTTAATGCATTTATTTCTATCAATTATATAGATACAGACACACAGTCATGTGTTCAGAACAGAGTCTATGTAAATTTCAAATGGGAATTACTCATTCCTTCTCAATGATTAATCCATTGATTTACTGGGAAATCTGTTAAAAATCTATCCTAGTTTATTTCTTAGCAAATTGTAATCTAAACTATTAATTGCAAAGAGCAGATAGGATTTAGACAAAAATTAGTCTACAAATAATTATGATAAAAAATAACTTTATAGTCAAGAACCAATTGATAAGCAAACCATACAAGTTTTAAAATGCTATCTTTTTTTAACTTTTTATTTTGTATTGGAGTATAGCCAATTTGGGCTGCCCAGGTGGCACCAGTGGTAAAGAACCCGCCTGCCAATGCAGGAGACATAAGAGACATAGGCTGAATCACTGGGTTAGGAATGATCCCTTGGAGGACAGCATGGCAATCCAGTCCTGTATTCTTGCCTGGAGAATCCCATAGACAGAGGAGCCTGGCATGCTACAGTCATGAGGTGGCAAAGAGTCGGGCATGACTAAAGCAACTTAGTAGGCAAGCACATAGCCATTAGCAAGTTGTGATAGTTTCAGGTGGATAGTAAGGGACTCAGCCATACATATACATGTACCCATTCTCCCCCATGTCCGCTCCCATCTACGCTGCCACATAATATAGCATTTAACAGTTCTCTGTTAAAATGCCATCTTTTAGTTGCGAGTCTCACCAAATGCCTATCAAAATTTCATTGTAATGATGAGATCAAAAGCAAAGGTTCTTCTGGTATATATATAAACATCATCACATTTGGTTAAGACAGATTTATTTCATTCACCCATCTCCTTCCTTTCAACTTTTTTCTCACTTTTTAATGAGCTGGCTGCACTCCACATGTTAGTTGATGACTCTGTCAAGTCTGTAACCAGGCCAGAAAGCAGAGCCACATTAGGGACTTTAATTCAGCAAACTAGTCACTGAGTTTTCAGAAAAGCTGAAAACTTGGGAAGATGAGGTACCTAGAGATAGCTTGTCTGCAAGAAACGGCTGCACTCCCTAAAACTAGAGGTATGAAATAAAGAAGAGATGATGACATCAGAGTCCAGGAGCCACGCTCAGTAGGGGCTGAAACCCCAGTGAAAGTACTTCCAGAGAGCCCACCAGACAAGCCCATAGAAGGGGCTACCAGCCGCAAGCTGGAACTCTGGAAGAGGGCCCACCGGCAGGAGCTAGACCCATGATTTGGGGTTGCAGGTGGGACTGAGACCATAAATAAAGAATTGGTGGCAAGTTAGGGCTGTCTTTTATAGAAAGGACTTGAATCATGGAAGAAGAGCCACTGCTGAAGATTCATCCTGAAGCAGAGAGATGGAGAGTTAGACTTACTGCCCTTCCCTTGCTTTGGAACAACAGAACTTAGAGTGACTGAACATACCAAACATAAGATGGGCAATGGGACCCAAGAAGTGTAGTTTTCAAATAGAGAAAAGAACACAGAAAGAAGAGAGGAGGGGTGGGGGTAGAAAGCACACCTGAAAATAAACGTGTGTGTGTACTCAGTCATGTCCAACTCTTTGTGACTGCATGAACTGTAGCCCACCAAGCTCCTCTGTCCATGGGATTTCCCAGGCAAGAATACTGGAGTGGATTGCTATTTCCTTTCCCAGAGGATCTTCTCGGCCCAAGGATCAAACCTGCATCTCTTGTGTCTTCTGCACTGGCATGGATTCTTTACCACTAGCACCACTTGGGAAGTGCTGAAAGTAAATAGTCATGGGCAAAATAGCTAGAACTAGGATTCAGAGAAGATAAAAGTAGGTATTAACATTTTGGGGGATTCAACCAACTCCAGTATTCTCGTCCGGGAAATCCCAAGGACAGAGGAGTCTGGTGGGCTACAGTCCATGCGATCATGAAGAATTGAACACAACGGAGTGCACACACACACGTTACCTTTTTTTTAAAGAGCCATCTTAAATTGTTGTGGTTTGCTCTATTGTTTATTATTTGCCACTGTCTTGTGGAAATGATTGCTAACGTGCTCTAATGTGCATTGGCATCATGATTATTAAGTTATCTAAGTATTGGATATAAACCTTTAACTGTTCTGAGAAGCATTCAGGTGCCATCCACAAAAATTCACCTAGGCCACTTTCATGCACTGGGCCAGTGACTGTTTGAGCCTGGCTTATTCGTTAACTGCCCCATCTTGATATGCAGACCATCACACTATCCATCCTCTTCTCAACTCTAAGAAAATATGCACATGACCATCATCACCAAAATTAACAACTACATTCACATATCTTGTAACAGGGCTCAGAACAATTGTGAAGAATGAGGAACTGGATTTTGTGCCATTTTTCCAGAAAGGAAAAGCAAAAATCAGAGACTTTAACTAACTTTATTCAAGTCAAACGACTAAAAGCAAGTAATAGATATAAAATTTGATACTATGAACTAAAACACTTTGTCCTCTTTGTCTGTGCCCCCATGTTAAAATATGTAATTAACTCCAGTTATAGTCTAGTAACCTCAAGATCCAGAAGTTGGTTACAAAGTTAATTAAATAAGTGATAGTGGTTGGGTTACTTCAGTTACATTGTGAAGAGGCATCTACCATCATGAACAACTTTGGCTTTTGAGAAAACATGGGGTGGTTTCTTTACAGACAAAAGATAGAACACCAACTTTAACAAACGTACTGATAATATACTGATTATATGAATTCAATCTGAGAAACAAATGATTGGTATAGAAAAAATAATAACCTCGTTAGAAGAAAATATTTGCCTTTTAGTTAAGCATGGTAAAATAACTGATGTAGCACTTATTCATGCATTGGAGAAGGAAATGGCAACCCACTCCAGGGACGGGGAGCCTGGTAGGCTGCTGTCTATGGGGTCGCACAGAGTCGGACACGACTGAAGCGACTTAGCAGTAGCAGCAGCAGCAGCAGCAGCACTTATTAGCCTTTATTCATTCTTCCCTTCCTTAGATTACCACATCAATATCTCTAACTTTGTGAGTCACAGGATTTATTAAGTGCTATTTGTATTCTTTAGATATCTTTAGTATATTTTTCGTTACCAGCTGAGCCACCAGGGAAGCATACTAAAATTTTCTAAATAACCGCAAAAGAGAGAGAAGTCATATTATTTTTGCTTCTCCAGAGTTAATTTGATCGCCTCTTATCTTGCAGATAAATACATTCTTTTATCCATATGATAATTCTGTTTACCCTAGCATATGATGTCACAATTCAATCCAAAAAGACAGCATTGTATTTAAACGTAACTATTATTTCTTCTTTATTTTCCTCTCCTTGGTATTAGAATAAAGGTGTCATTTGAACCATGCAGCCTCATTTTTGTAGTAATGAAAGAAAACTCATATTTTAAGGCAAGACAAGAAAAATTTAAATATAAAATTTTGCTCTGCCCATTTGGACCTTCTCCCTCCTCTCAAGTGTGCATTTTACATCTGCATTATGTGTTAACCAAACCTTTTCAATGGCAGAAATACCAGTTCAACCATCATCATCCACTTTTCTTCTTCTGGAGCCAGCTATGTAATCTCTTAAAAGATAAGTTTACTTACTTATGACTGTATTAATGTAACTATGAATACTACTTGTATTCTGCCTACAAGATTAAGTCTTACACTAACAAGTGTGTGACTCTGCCTCTGATAAAAATGATAACTAGGCAACTTGAAATGATTAATGAAATATAGAGTTCTGTAAGATAAATGGCTGTAATAGTGTAACTCCAGATCCTAGAAGAATCAACAAGAGGAAACAGACCATTTCTTGGACCATAACTAATTAGCAAGACAGGCGTTCCACAGGCTTTCGGCTACTATTAACAGGGCCTAGTCCTGGGCTGCTGTGCCCCCTTCCAGGGGGTTTTCCTGACCCAGGGATCAAAACCCAGGTATCTAACATCTCCTGCATTGGCAGATGGGTTCTTTACTACTAGCGCCACCTGGGAAGTGCAACAGCAAATTAAAAGGACTACCAAAGAAATCCATGTTCAACCTGGTAATGAGCTTTCTTAGCACCATGGAACAAATCAGTCACAAAATGCCTCCAAAACCTTGGCCAAAATTAAGACTGGAAGGGAGGGAATTGTAAAATAAAGAATACTGCCTACTGTCCAGGTCTAGAAGAATCAATTCATTAGCCTCTGCAGTCACTGGTGTATATACTGCACCACCCTGAAAGGAATTTAGAGCAAAGATCAGGATGAGACACTTTGCATTCTGGGGAAAATGGCAGAACTGGCCTTTAGATAGTTAGATATTTGTAGGAGAAAATCTTATGAACCCAATTTCTTGCATCTTCTCATACTTAGAAAAGCACTAAAACTCTGAACTAAGATACTTGCTCCTCCCAATGAGTAGTCACTCTCTACCAAGATATGACCTTGCTTGCATGTACCCCTTCTCCATATATATATACTGACCTTACATACTTATATACATGTATACTGACCTTACACGCATGTGGACTCAAATAAAATTTTCCATTTCTCTTTTAGATTGACTATATATTAATTTTTTGTCAGCAGCAGCTATCATAAAGCTAAAATAATTATATGGATATAGTGAACACACACACTGATGTACATGTTTTTGTATGTGTATATACATATACGTGTGTTTAGTCAGTAAATCATGTCTGACTCTTTTGCAACCCCATGGATTGTAGCATGCCAGGCTCCTTTATCATGGGATTTCCCAGACAAGAATACTAGACTGGGTTGCCATTTCCTTCTCCAGGGGTCTTCTGGATAAAGGGATTGAGCCTGCATCTCTTACATCACAGGCATATTCTTTACTGCTGAGCCACTAGGAAAGTCCATATATACATATATACACATGTATATTTGTGTGCATGTATATCTTTCAGCTGCATGTACACACTTATGTTTATCATTGCCTATAAATGAATACAAATAGCAGAGAACAGACATGCTGGAAAGTAGATATGATATCACAGATGTATAAACAGAAATGTGAAGACAAAAGAATATTTATTAATAAATATTTGTGTACTCCTGTGTGGATATATACAAACCATAGGGTTTATATTCTGATATATGATTTCTCATATTAGATTCACCTTGCATTGGCTCTGAGACTGCAGAACAGTGTGTGTGAGAGGGAGACAGAGAAATAGAGAAACACCTTAGCACGGTTACAGCAGCAGATCGAAATTGAAAATTTATTATAGAGAATGGGAAGTTTTTACCTGAGACATTTTGACTCAGAACATCAAGAAAAAAAATGCATGAAAAATTCACAGACAACTACACTGAGGACCAAATTATCAAAGTTTGGGGCGAAAGTCCAGAGACTTGGCTAACCAGAGGTCTGTAATTGCTCACTCAAACAGAAACTGCAATGTATTGGTCCAGAAAAAGAGTGACTACATCTTTCCTCTCTTAACCTTTTGGCCTCAATTTCATTCTTCTTCCCTTTGGGTCTCCTTTTGAAGTGTGAAGAGTGCTCATTTATTTGTTTTCAACGTGGTCTCACAAGAAATAGTGGATGCAGACAAGTAGCCCAACAGCAAAACATGAAGTACTGTTGATGAAAACATGGAGTCTGCCTCTCAAGGTGGTGGCAGAGGGAGGCAGTGGGAGGATGAGAAGTTAAAAACTAGCATTAAAATATTGCATAGCACAGAGAACTCCACTCAATGTTATGCGGCAGCCAGAGAGGAGGGAAGTTGAGGGGAGAATGGATGCATGTAAATGCATGGCTGAGTCACTTTGCTGTTCACCTGAAACTATCACAACATGGTTAATTGGTTATACCCCAATACAAAATTAAAAGGTTTTTAAAAAATAAAATAAAATGGTACACAGCTACCATGTTCCAAATATAAGATGGAAATACAGGTCTTCACGATAAGTTCAAGGACCAATAAAAATAACTATATTCTACATTCTTGGGCTTTTTCTCTCTTGTTTCACGGTTTAATTTTTTTCTTACTTTCTTACATTTTAAAATTATTCTAGTGTTTTAATGTAAACCAAGGCAATTCATTTTCAAAGGGCAATGGTTACAAATATGCTAATACAATTCAATACTCCCCACAACCCCTACCATATTTATTTTTGAACCAAAGATCCCCCCAGAAAAATTTTTCTTCCATTGGTCTCTTATGGGTTTTTCCCTTCTCTAGCTTCACTAATAACTGCAATTAGAAGAATAAAAGCAAAGTTATTTCTTATTCACCAAATAAGGGTCATATATGGGCATTCATCCAAAGTTTGGGGCAAAAGTCCAGAGACTTGGCTCACCAGAGGCCTGTACTTGCTCAAACAGAAACCACCATGTACTGGACCAGAAAAAGAGTGGGCCAGTTATGGTAGCTCACTTGGAAAAGAATCTGCCTGTAATGCAAGAGACCTGGGTTCAATCCCTGGGTCGGGAAGATCCCCTGGAGAAGAGAAGGGCAACCCACTCCAGTATTCTTGCCTGGTAAATTCCATGGACAGAGGAACCTGGTGGGCTATAGTCCATGAGGTTGCAAATAATCAGACATGACTGAGTGACTCACACACACACACACACACACACACACACACACACACACGGGCAATCACATTTCTCTAAACCTCACAACAACTCTGTAAGAGGTAATTACTGCCTATTCTCAGTTTTATAACAAAACACTGGTAAAGGAATGGTAGGTGTTGGGATCTGTAAATAGTACAGGCAACGAAGTTAAGGCTATACCAAGTCTGTGAAGGACATATCCGTCCAGATTTCCTAAGGGAAAAAAAAATATAATACAAATCTTACAATTCAATTCAGTGAAGAATCACTACTCAGAGACCTTCTGACCCCGGAATTCCCATGCTGGTTTATATGTGTGAAATTCTAAGAAATAGGCAACCTTGCTTGTAGCATCCTTACTTCTGTGTGTGTTGAAAAAAAGTGAGGAATTAAACTAAAATATCCACTAAACAATAAAAGATCAAATATGTTATGATTCATCTATACGTGGAAAACTATGAAGCTTAAAATTAAACAGGTGCATTATTGTGGGGAGGATATCAAGATGGCAGAGTAGGGCACTGAGCTCACTCCCCCCATGAACACATCAAAAATGCATCTATGCAAGGAGCAATTCTCATGAAAACAGACTGGCAGAGGGCCTCACACAACCAATGGTGTAAAGAAAGCTCCAAATGGAGTTAGGGAGGAAGGGAAGAGCGTCAGTCATGGAAACCTGTACCCCTAGAAGGAGGACACAGACAAGGAACACAGCCTGGAGATCCTCCCTGGAGAGTGAGCTGTTCAAAGCACATGGTGGACACCCCAGCCCTGGGGTCCAACACCGGGAAGACAAGTCCCCCTAGCTAGCTTGAAAACCAGTAGTACAAACACAAGAGCTGTAAGAAACCTAGACTTTTGCTCATGAAGAAGATACATGTGCGTGCTTTCTCCTGGGAACAAGGCAGAGGAAGCAGAATTAAGCTGTCCGAGACTCTGGCTCGTTTCCATTACTATCCTGGTCACCCTGGACCACGCTAAGTGCCCACTCTGGTCCCTGTGGCTCTGCTGCTGCTGCACACTAGAGCAAAGGCTGCCAGGGCCAAAGAGGGAGCACAGGTGGGTGGAAAGAGCCAGCTTAGACCCTGCACAGCTTCCAAACAGAGTGAGAGTGGTCGTTACTGGCAGTCACGGAGGCGTTACATCAGAAACAGTCTGGATCTCAAACTGATGTGCCAACACTGTCTCGCCATGAACATCAGACCTCACTGGATGCCTATCCTGGACCCTCTTGTTCCAGCACTACTCCTTTATGGGTTTAAATTGCTATTTCACAGAGGAGGAAAAGCACACACTTAGAGGGAATGGAACCCACTTGGATCCAACTGTCAGGTTTCTGCTCCAGAACACTAAGACATGAACCCACCTCAGCAGGGCAGTGTTAGCCAGAGAGCATAGGAGAAGCCTTGGCTTGCTCCTGGTTCCAGCTCTAGCCCCTCCATCTCCATTCCCACCTCCCACCAATGTGAGAGTTGCCAACTCACCCTCGTGGAAGACGTGAGCCCTGATCATGTCAGATACAGATCTTCCACCAAAGCCACTGGGCACACGTAGACTACATAGAAATGCTCCCACAAAAGGACACTCCTTCAAGACTAGGGTAGGTAACTATTTCACCTAATTTCATAGAGACAAAGAAAGTTAAGCAAATGATAAGACAGAGGAATTTGTTCCAAAGAAAAGAAAAAGAAAAAAAAAACTAATGAAAAAGAGAGAAATACTTTATCAGATAAAGAGTTAATTAAAAGCATTAGTAATAATAATGCTAACTGAAATAGGGAAAAGAACAGATGAACAGAGAATTTTAACAAGGAACTAAAAAATAATTTTTAAGAAATAGAATTGAAGAGTATAATAACAAAAAACACTAGAAGGAATTAATACCAGACTAGGTGATACAAAAGAACTCATAAGTGATCTTAAATACAGAATAATAGAAATCATCCATTTTAGACAGCAAAAATGAAATAAAAAATGAGAACAGTTTAGGGGACAACAGTAACAGTACTAACATTCACATTATAGGGTCCCAACGGCTGCCGTCTACGGGGTCGCACAGAGTCAGACATGACTGAAGCGACTTAGCAGCAGCAGTAGCAGCAAAAGGAGAAGGGGCTTCCCTGATAGCTCAGTTGGTAAAGAATCCACCTGCAAGGCAGGAGACACTGGTTTGATTCCTGGGTTGGGAAGATTCACTGGAGAATGGATAGGCTACTCACTCCAGTATTCTCAGGCTTCCCTTGTGGCTTAGCTGGTAAACAATCCACCCACAATGTGGGAGACCTGGGTTCAGTCCCTGGTTTGGGAAGATCCCCTGGAGAAGGGAAAGGCTACACACTCCAGTATTCTGGCCTGGAGAATTCCATGGAATCCCATCTAGAAGCTTTCATAAGGCTTTTATCCTTCTCCATCAGAGGGCAGACAGACTGAAAACCACCATCACAGAAAACTAACCAATTGAATTATATGGACCAAAGCCTTGTCTAACTCAATGAAACTATGAGCCAAGCTATGTAGGGCCACACAAGACAGGTGGGTCATTGTGGAGAGTTCTGACAAAATGTGGTCCACTGGAGAAGGGAATGGTAAGCCACTTCAGTATTCCTGCCTTGAGAACACCATGAACAGTGTGTAAAGGCAAAAAGATAGGACACTGAAAGATGAACTCCCCAGGTCGGTAGGTGCCCAGTATGCTACTTGAGATCAATGGAGAAATAAACCCAGAAAGAATGAAGAGATGGAGCCAAAGCAAAAACAATACCCAGTTGTGGATGTGACTGGTGATGGAGGCAAGGTCCAATGCTATAAAGAGCAACACTGCATGGGAACCTGGATGGTTAGGTCCATGAATCAAGGCAAATTGAAAGAGCTCAAACAGGGGATGGCAAGAGTGAACATCAACATTTTAGGAACCAGCAAACTGAAATGGACTGGAATGGGTGAATGTAACTCAGATGACCATTATATCTACTACTACTGCAGGCAAGAATCCCTTAGAAGGAATGCAATAGCCATCATAGTCAACAAAAAAGTCCGAAATGCAGTACTTGGATGTAGTCTCAAAAATGAGAGAATGATCTCTGTTCATCTCCAAGGCAAACCATTCAATATCAGAGTAATCCAAGTCTATGCCCCGACCAGTAATGCTGAAGAAGCTGAAGTTGAATGGTTCTATGAAGACCTACAAGACCTTCTAGAATTAACACCCAAAAAAGATGCCCTTTTCATTATAGGGGACTGGAATGCAAAAGTAGGAAGTCAAGAAACACCTGGAGTAACAGGCAAATCTGGCCTTGGAGTACAGAATGAAGCAGGGCAAAGCCTAATCGAGTTTTGCCAAGAGAATGCACTGGTCATAGAAAACACCCACTTCCAGCAACACAAGAGAAGACTCTACACATGGACATCACCAGATGGCAAACACCAAAGTCAGATTGATTACATTCTTTGCAGCCAAAAATGGAGAAGCTTGATACACTCAGCAAAAACAAGAACAGAAGCAGACTGTGGCTCAGATCATAAACTCCTTACTACCAAATTCAGACTGAAACGGAAGAAAGTAGGGAAAACCACTAGACCATTCACGTATGACCTAAATCAAATCCCTAACGATTATACAGTAGAAGTGAGAAACAGATTTAAGAGACTAGATCTGATAGACAGAGTGCCTGGTGAACTATGGATGGAGATTCATGACATTGTATAGGAGACAGGGAACAAGACCATCCCCAAGAAAAAGAAAGGCATTAAAGCAAAATGGCTGTATGAGGAAGCTTTACAAATAGCTGAGAAAAGAAGAGAAGCAAAAGGCAAAGGAGAAAAGGAAAGATATACCCATTTGAATGCAGAATTCCAAAGAATAGCTAGGAGAGATAAGAAAGCCTTCCTCAGTGATCATTGCAAAGAAATAGAGGGAAACAATAGAATCAGAAAGACTAGAGATCTCTTCAAGAAAATTAGAGATAGCAAGGGAACATTTCATGCAAAGATGGACTCAATAAATGACAGAAATGGCATGGACCTAACAGAAGCAGAAGAGATTAAGAAGAGGTGCCAAGAATACACAGAAGAACTGTATAAAGAATAACTTCATGGCCCAGATAATCATGATGGTGTGATCATTCAACTACAGCCAAACATCCTGGAATGCGAAGTCAAGTGGGCCTTAGGAAGCATCACTACGAACAAAGCTAGTGGAGGTGATGGAATTCCAGTGGAGCTGTTTCAAATCCTGAAAGATGCTGTGAAAGTGCTGCACTCAATATGCCAGCAAATTTGGAAAACTCAGCAATGGCCACAGGACTGGAAAAGGTCAATTTTCATTCCAATCCCAAAGAAAGGCAATGTCACAGAATGCTCAAACTACCTCACAATGCATTCACCTCACACACTAGTATGGAGAAGGTGATAGCACCCCACTCCAGTACTCTTGCCTGGAAAATCCCATGGACAGAGGAGCCTGGTAGGCTACAGTCCATGGGGTCGCAAAGAGTCGGATACGACTGAGCGACTTCATTTTCACTTTTCACTTTCATGCATTGGAGAAGGAAATGGCAACGCACTCCAGTGTTCTTGCCTGAAGAATCCCAGGGACAGGGGAACTTGGTGGGCTGCCATCTATGGGGTCGCACAGAGTCGGACACGACTGAAGTGACTTAGCAGCAGCAGCAGCAGCAGCACACATTAGTAAAGTAATGCTCAAAATTCTCCAAGCCAGGCTTCAACAGTATGTGAACTGTGAACTTCCAGATGTTGAAGCTGGTTTTAGAAAAGGCAGAGGAACCAGAGATCAAATTGCCAACATCTGCTGGATCATGGAAAAAGCAACACCATTCCAGAAAAACATCTACTTCTGCTTTATTGACTATGCCAAAGCCTTTGACTGTGTGGATCACAATAAACGGTGGAAAATTCTGAAAGAGATGGGAATACCAGACCACCTGACCTGCCTCTTGAGAAACCTATATGTGGGTCAGGAAGCAACAGTTAGAACTGGACACGGAACAACAGACTGGTTCCAAATAGGAAAAGGAGTATGTCAAGGCTGTATATTGTCACCCTGCTTATTTAACTTCTATGCAGAGTACATCAGGAAAAACGCTGGGCTGGAAGAAGCACAAGCTGGAATCAAGATTGCAGGGAGAAATCTCAATAACCTCAGATATGCAGATGACACCACCCTTATGGCAGAAAGTGAAGAAAAACTAAAGAGCCTCTTGATGAAAGTGAAAGAGGAGAGTGAAAAAGTTGGCTTAAAGCTCAACATTCAGAAATCTAAGATCGTGGCATCTGGTCCCATCGCTTCATGGCAAATAGATGGGAAAACAGTGGAAACAGTGGCAGACTTTATTTTTGGGGCTCCAAAATCACTGCAAATGGTGATGACAGCCATGAAATAAAAAGACACTTACTCCTCGGAAGAAAAGTTATGACCAATCTAGATAGCATATTAAAAAGCAGAGTCATTACTCTGCCAACTAAGTTCCGTCGAGTCAAGGCTATGGTTTTTCCGGTAGTCATGTATGGGTGTGAGAGCTGGACTATAAAGAAAGCTTAGTGCTGAGGAATTGATGCTTTTGAACTCTGGTGTTGGAGAAGACTCTTGAGAGTCCCTTGGACTACAAGGAGATTCAACCAGTCCGTCGTAAAGGAAATCAGTCCTGAATATTCATTGGAAGGACTGATGTTGAAGCTGAAATTCCAGTACTTTGGCCCCTGATGTGAAGAGCTGGCTCATTTGAAGAGACCCTGATTCTGGGAAAGATTGAGGGCAGGAAGAGGGGACGACAGAGGATGAGATGGCTGGATGGCATCACCAACTCAACGGAGATGAGTTTGAGTAAACTCTGCGAGTTGGTGATGGACAGGGAGGCCTGGCGTGCTGCAGTCCATGGGGTCGCAGAGTCGGACATGACTGAGCGACTGAACTGAAAAGAAGAGAAAGGAGTATAAAATGTGTTTGATGAAATTATGAAGGAAAATGTTCCAAATGTGCAAAAGGTAACAGATATCCAGGTACAGGAAGCAGAGAGAGTCAATCAACAGACAAATAGATAAAGAAGATGTGGTATATGAATGCAATGGAATATTACTCTGCCATAGAAAGGAAAAAATTTTGTTACTTGCCAGAACAGGGATGGATCTAGGGGCAATTATGCTCAGTGAAATAATGCAGACAGAGAAAGCCAAATAGTGTATGTTATCACTTAAATGTGAAATCTATAAAATATACTAATGAATACAACAAAATAGAAAGAGACTTATCAATAAAGAGTGTAACTAGTAGTTACCAGTGGGCAGAGGAATGTAGGGGAGTAAAGATAGGGTTAATGTATTAAGAGGTATAAAGTATTAAACACAAAATAATACAGTAACAAAGATATACTCTACAGCACATGGCATTTAGCCAATATTTGTAGTAACTTTAAATGGAGTATAATCTATAAAAACATTGTATTACTATGCTGTACACCTGAAACTAATATAATATAGTAAGTCAACTAATACGTCAATGAAAATAAAATTAAATAGGTACATTTTTATAAGTTTTTGTGGAAAATCTCTAAGATACATTAAGCCAAAAAAAGTAAAGAACAGAAGAGTGTACAAAATGTGATCTCTTTGATGTGATAATCATACATTTTATAATACAGATAATATTTAATGTAATATTAGAGGTCATTTTGGCATGTTTTCATAATATCTACTATTATACATAACTTATTTTATACACACCCACATACTTTGAGTAGAAAGAAGGTTGCAATATAGGGAAGTGTATTTTATAACTTTCAGAGTAATTTGAATTTTTTATATTCATAAAGTATTTTTATGTTAGTCACTCATTCCTTGCTTTGTGACCCCATAGACTGTAGCCTACCAGTCTCCTCTGTCCATGGGATTTCCCAGGCAAAACTACTGGAGTGGGTTGTCATTCTCTTACTCCAGGGGATTTTCTCAACCCAGGAACTGAACCTGGGTCTCCTGCATTGCAGGCAGATTCTTTACTGTTTGAGCCACCAGGGAAATCCATGGGTGGGAAATTATGGATTATTATTCAATTTGTCATACTTTTTTGTTTTAAAGGTTCATAAAATAAATATTCTTTTCTGGAATGTCCTTCCTCTACTAAACACTTAAATACTCCTTAAATTAGATCTCACACACTTGGGAGAGCATTACAGAGTTTACAAAACTACAAGTGATGTCTTCCATGAGCCATAACACCAAAACCAAAAATCCTCACAAAACACAAAGCAATACAAAAAACATTGAGCTAAATATGGTGTTGAAAATACACACAGAAACCAGGGCTTCCCTGGAGGTGTGTTTAATTCAAAAACCTTGAACTTTGCTGGTTTTCAGTACCTCAGTGGGACAAGTTGGTCTGACAAGTCTAGGAGCAAAACCTAAGATGTTACCCATTAAGACAGGTACCCACAATAACTATGTGGATGGAAAGGGGGCACATAGAAAAACTTGCATGGTGGCCAAATGAAGCAGAAAGAAAGACAAGCTATGTCTGTTAGACTTAGGTCAGTAATCTTATCTTCCTTAATAATTCTATACCTAGCACTTCTCTTATACAGTCCTGGGATTTGACTTTTACCGCACTCTCATGAAGTGAAATCTACATTCAAGAAACAAAATTTTATAAAATTCTGTTTCTAGATTAGTAGAGCTCCCTAGTATTGTCAGAAGCAAAGGTTAATAATCTCAATGCATGTTCTGAAGATTAAAGTTCCAACAAACAGCTTGTAATTATTACATCTAAAAATGTGAAGACACACAATAACCTAATCAAGAACACAGACTGCAGAATGAGATACACACAGAGTATGAATACTGAAAATATAAGAAGCAATGTATAAAACAAGTACAGTCACAATGTTTAAAGAAATGATGGGAGATACAGAAAATATTATAAAGAAATGAAACAACTGAAAGTGATCAGGGCTATATTTAAAGGGATACAAAATATAATCAATGAAATTTAAAATTCATTTGATGTGTTGAAATGATGCAGCTGAGCTGTTGAGAACATCAACAAACTATAAGAGAAATATGAAGAGATTATTCAGCATTCAACTCAGAATTGAAATTATGACATGAAACTATGAAAGAGAGGTTAGGTGAAATCAATGACCAACAAGAAGGCCTAACAGCCTTTAACTGGAAATCCACACGGAATAAAAAGAAGGGGTCAAAACCAACATTCTGATGTTGCAAATTTTTCGGAACTGATTTAAAAAAACAATTTTTAGATATAAGAATCTCTATGAGTTTAAAAAAAAAAAACAACCTTCTTTTAGTCACAGCATAGTAAACTGCAGAATATGAAAGCAAATGAGAAGATATCAAAGCACCTGAGACTTTTCACTGTCAGTGATGGAAGCCAAACGCACTGGATGACCTCTTTACTCTATGGTATATCTACAAGGAAGATGAAACCACTCTCACCTAAATCTCATCATCTCGTCTATTGGAGCCCTCCAACATCCCTTCTCCTGCCTCTAAATCTCTCCATCCTTCCCTGTGTTTTCCTATTTCCAACTCCATCTTTTTATCATACCATAGTGTTAGCTGCTCAATCATGTCCATCTCTTTGTGACCCCATGAACTGTAGCCTGCCAGGCTCCTTTGTCCATTGGATTCTCCAGGCAAGAATATTGGAGAGGTTGGCCATTATCTTCTCCAAGGGATCTCCCCAGCCCAGGGATGGAACCAAAGTCCCTCCTGCCCTTTCAGGTGGATTCTTTACCAGCTGAGCCACCAGAGAAGTCCCCCATGGTATGGTGTATCATATCATAGATATGATGTAAAGTCATTTTCTGCTTATTTCACAGCTTATGCAGATTGTCTCTAGTTGTTCCTCTACTCCTTGGATCTTTGCCTTGAATCCAGTAATTTCCACAGTCTTTCAAAGGCTAACTTTCTTTAAAGAGTTTTTGCTAATCCCTCAGTATTTACCTTCAGAGCTCTTATATCTTACTTCCTGTGTATGATATTATGCCCTTTATCAACTTATCGACTGCCTGTCCCCATTCAATTTCCCCCCTAAATTACCACATGTTTTAAAGTAATTAATAGGAATTGGTTTTGATATGACAATATTTTATAGAATAGAAAGTATTGGAGAACTTTTGATTAGTAACTGGTCAGAAGTGATATTCCGGCAAAAGAAGCCAGGTGGCCTGAATTATCACTGATTGGCTCTGGGCGATCCTCTGTAGGAAACGCTGAAATGAAAGCAGGGGCCATAAATGTTATCATCTAATAAGAGCAGTATAGTGGCATCAGACCTGGAAACGCTGTCCCCTGGTGTGTGTGCCCTGGCCCTCTCCTGAAAGCATAAGGAATTAAACACAGAGGAATTATACAGACATAAACTAGACAAAAGCATTACTAAAGTTCTAGTGACTATATTCTTTGGTCAAAGGATAAAATTTTGTAGAGCAGAAAAACCTGATTCCATATTATATCTGCTTCTTTTGCTTTAATCTTTGTAGTCTATTGTTTTTGCTACAAGTCAGTCATTAAAGAGATGTTGCCTATACCTTTGGAGAAGAAAATGGCAACCCACTCCAGTCTTCTTATCTGGAAAATCCCATGGACAGAGGAACCTGGTGGGCTATAGTCCATATGGTCACAAAGAGTCGAACACGACTGAAGAAACTTAGCATGGCATGGCCTATACCTTAATGTATACATAGTGACCCATCTCTGGAATTCCTGCCTCCCCATGTCTTAGTATTAGGCAGAAATACCTTTGTTTAAGCTCACAGCAAACATTCTCATCAAGCCCATCTATGAATGGATGCAGGAAGGAAGAAATTAGAACCAGGAAATATTTGCAGCAACTTAGCCTTTTAAACTTTACCTCCTTATCCACTTCCCACTTTTGCTCTATAAAAGAAACTAGCATCCAAACCCCAGCAAGATGGTTCTTTGGGACACTAGTCCACCATCTTCTCAGAAAGCTGGCTTTTTTAATAAAACTTTTATTTCTCACCCCCAAAATTTGTCTTTCCATATATTGGCCTGTCATTTGGCAAGCAGTGAGTTTGGACTCAGTAACAAAATCTCCTGCTTCCCAGAAAGCAGAGCAGTATAGAAATAATGACAAATTTAATTTATAAACCATGTGCTGTGCTAAATCACTTTCATCATGTCCAACTCTTTGCAACGCCATGGACTATAGCCCTCCAGACTCCTCTGTCCATGGGATTCTCCAGGCAAGAATACTGGAGTGAGTTGCCATGCCCTCCTCCAGGGGATCTTCCCCACCCCGGGATAGAACCAGCATCTCTTATGTCTCCTGCACTGGCAGGCAGGTTCTCTACCATTAGTGCCATGTGGGAAGCACTCTCTTGCTATCTGCAATCCTCATTCTATTCTTCAACTTCTCTGAACTCAATTTTCTCATCTATAAAGTTGTGTACGAGGAGATTTTCTAAAGAGAAATTATATAAGACATAAAAAATATCTGACATACTCTCTCCCTGGCAAACTGATTATCAACTTTCATGCATCCTCCAATGTTTCTCTGCCAGACTTTGATACCCCAATCTACTACCTTATCAGTTACTTATGTTTCGCTTTATTTCCTGGACCCTGATACTCTTTAGAGATTCATTCAAGAGTTTTCTTACCTGAGTATTTTAATGCAAGTAAATGCAAGTACCTAATCTTTGAAGTTACCGAAATCAGATTGATTATATTCTTTGCAGCCAAAGATGGAGAAGCTCTATACAGTCAACAAAAACAAGACCAGGAGCTGACTGTGGCTCAGATCATGAACTCCTTATTACCAAATTCAGACTCAAATTGAAGAAAGTAGGGAAAACCGCTAGACCATTCAGGTATGACCTAAATCAAATCCCTTAGATTATACAGGGGAAGTGAGAAATAGATTTAAGGGCCTAGATCTGAGAGATAGAGTGCCTGATGAACTATGGAATGAGGTTCATGACATTGTACAGGAGACAGGGATCAAGACTATCCTCATGGAAAAGAAATGCAAAAAAAGCAAAATGGCTGCCTGGGGAGGCCTTACAAATAGTTGTGAAAAGGAGAGAAGCGAAAAGCAAAGGAGAAAAGGAAAGATATAAGCATGTGAATGCAGAGTTGCAAAGAATAGCAAGAAGAGATAAGAAAGCCTTCTTCAGCAATCAATGCAAAGAAATAGAGGAAAACAATGGAATGGGAAAGACTAGAGATCTCTTCAAGAAAATTAGAAATACCAAGGGAACATTTCATGCAAAGGTGGGCTCGATAAAGGACAAAAATAGTATGGACCTAACAGAAGCAGAAGATATTAAGAAGAGGTGGTAAGAATACACAGAAGAACTGTACAAAAAAGATCTTCACAACCTGGATAATCACGATGGTGTGATCACTCATCTAGAACCAGACATCCTGGAATGTGAAGTCAAGTCGGCCTTAGAAAGCATCACTACAAACAAAGCTAGTGGAGGTGATGGAATTCCAGTTCAGCTCTTTCAAATCCTGAAAGATGATGCTGTGAAAGTGCTGCACTCAATATGCCAGCAAATTTGGAAAACTCAGCAGTTGTCACAGGACTAGAAAAGGTCAGTTTTCATTCCAATCCCAAAGAAAGGCAATGCCAAAGAATGCTCAAACTACCGCACAATTGTACTCATCTCACATGCTAGTAAAGTAATGCTCACAATTCCCCAAGCCAGGCTTTAGCAATACATGAACCATGAACTTCCAGATGTTCAAGCTGGTTTTAGAAAAGGCAGAGGAACCA
>SJYQ01001759.1:216166-238157 GCA_006410935.1 Redunca redunca
CTTTTCTTTCTCCAGGGAATCTTCCCAATCCAGGGATCAAACCCAAGTCTCCTGCATTGCAGGCAGATTCTTTACCAGCTGAGCCACAGGGAAGCCCTAAGACTTTGTTTCTAACCAGTAGTTCTCTCAGATGCACTTCTTAACATTTCATTAAACACCTAAGAAAAAATTCAAAACAAAAATAATAGTCCACTTTATATTTTGTATCTATATATGAAACTGCAATATTATATATGCACATAAATATATAATTACAAATATAATTTTAAAAATATATTTTAAATAAGATAGGCCAGTTATCAGAGTCATCTTCCATGGTATTATTTACATTTTGAATTTTTTCTTAGATGTTTTAATGAAATGTTAAGAAGTGCATCTGAGAGAACTACTGGTTAGAAACAAAGTCTTAGGGCTTCCCTGTGGCTCAGCTGGTAAAGAATCTGCCTGCAATGCAGGAGACTTGGGTTTGATCCCTGGATTGGGAAGATTCCCTGGAGAAAGAAAAGGCTGCCCACTCCAGTATTCTGGCCTGGAGAAATCCATGGACTGTATAGGCCATGGGGTCGCAAAGAGTCAGACATGACTGAGCAACTTTCACTTCACTTTCAAACAAAGTAAAGAATCACCATTTACCTGTCACAACTCTAGAAATAGAGTTTAATGCTAATTTTGTAAAACAAAAATTTTTAATAATTCAAATAAGATTCAAATAGGACTATAGTCTACGGCTATCTAATGGTAGATACTGTGGATGGGTGGCCTTCCTATCTATTCCACTTTCCTTCTATGGGACTTTTCTATACAGAGACCAGAGGGCATTTCCAGACTCCTTCACAGCTAAAGGGGCTTCCCTGATGGCTCAGACAGTAAAGAATCTGCCTGCCATACAGGAAACCCGGGTTTGACCCCTGGGTCAGGAAGGTCCCCTGGAGAAGCAATAGGTTACCCATTTCAACATTCTTGGGCTTCCCTGGTGACTCAGATGGTAAAGAATCTGCCTGCAATGTAGGAGACCCCAGATTGATTCCTGGGTCAGAAAGATCCCCTGGAGAGGGGTAAGCAACCCACTCCAGTGTTCTTGCCTGGAGAATTCCATGGACAGAGGAACCTGGTGGGCTACAATCCACAGGGTCACAAAAGAGTCAGACACGACTGAATGACTATTACTACTCACAGCTAAAGAATAAAAATTAGCTCTTACCCAACAAATAAGGGCACTGAGATTTTGGAACGTGGAAGTGAATTAGAGGTTCTCTCTAGCCTCCTTTTCAGTTTTACCTACTGGCAAATAGGGTTGTGGAGACGCAGGACTTTCCTGCATCAGGACACCGGCATCCTGTCCCTAGACAATGTGGTAGCAGCAGTAGCAGCTGGGAAAGCAGCAGGTTCCTGATTCCATTTTCCTACACATTGGATATCAGCTCAGGCACCAGCCTCTCAAACTATTTCCAAGGTTATTTCAGAGATAGTAGGTCCTCTGTTGGTTCAGTTCTCCAGTGTTCAGAAAGTCATTCCCAGGTGGAAGTTGGTTTCTGTAGGAATTCTCACCATTTTACATCAAAAGCTGTGTTACTTTCTATATTCTATATAGAATGTTGACAGAGCCTATCAGAAACAAGATCAGAGCAAAGAAACTGTGGGAAACATGATAAAATAACAATGCATAGAATCAGAAAATATTAGGTGAAATAACAGAAATAAGACCAAATATAGGAATGATGGCAGATATTCCCTCCTTTAAAAATGAAACACATTCCTATAATGAGTGAAATTAATTTATAAATGTTGATGATTGCAAAAAACCTATCTATAACTGTGGATATAACAAAAATGTCAAGGGTAGAATGATAAGCAAAACTATCCTTGATAAAAAGAGAAAAAAGACAAAGTTTCTTTGCATTCATTCTAGAGTGGTTGCAGTGTTGATAGCAAAGAAAATGGAATTCAATTTCAAAAGTTTTAAATAGAAAAAAATATTATATATTTAATGGAAATAGGAATCATGAACATTGAGATGCAAATAACTGATTCTAACAAAATGGAGGTCAGTCATGTTTTGTGAAATTTGAGTTCCTTAAAACTCTACAATAGTTTTATGTCAAATAATTTGAATAGTTCTATGTCAAATAGCTTATGTCAATATATAAACAGTTTCTGTCAAATAGTTAGAAAGTTGCCATACCTCTCTAACCTCCTACACTTAATACAAGCATTCCTAATCATTGACTCAACGTTGTTGATTAAAAATGTTAATCAACATGCTCAGATGCAAAATGAAATTCTTAAACCTTGAAAAAAAAGTGTAGCATTTCATGAAGTACATGACAGTAATTTGACAATGTTTATTTTAGACTATATTATATTTTGATATCTTATAAATGTTCTGTGAGGAATTCTGATCGCCTTTATAATCAGCCAGCAATATTAAACAACAAAAAAAAAGCCATTGGGGAACAATGTTAATTGCTTATTTCTGAATTTTAATTATTTCAAACTTTGTATCTTTTCCAAAATTTCCACAATATTTTTATCACTTTTATATCAGAAAATTTATATTTTAAAGACCACATAGGTTTAACATACCACACATTATCATTATGCATTATAGTCACATTAGTAACAATTTTTGGCATCCTTTGAATAATTTAAATAATACAGGTTATATTTCTCTGCTACCTTATTATTGTCTTTGCCACTTAACTTATTCCAACTGATCTCATATGCCTTTAGGACATCATTTCTGTACCTTTTTCCTCAGAGAAAGAAGGATGAAGTATCTCAGTGGTCTTTATAAATACCATTTAAATAATATAATTCTGCACCTCCATTTCTCCTCCATCCTTTGGGTTACCATTCTGCCAGGTTGGAGGACGACAAAACTACATTTCATAAAATTAAATTCCCCATTGACCACCCAAACAATTCAGATAGAATGTTTAGTATCCATCCCCTCTCTGCATTCTAACCAGGCAATGAATTTTCTGTAACACCGACTTTATTTTTTCTCAACAAGATCTGTGCTGCTCTGCCTCAGTGTCCTGGGAGTCATTAAAGCCTCTTTAAAAAATTCAAGACTCTCCTTCTGGCATTTTGTAATTATCATCCACAGGCCATGCATGCTCACAGTTTCCCCTTTCTCACAAACTCCTGCCTAACTACCAATGTTGAGAACAAACAGAACAATGTAACAACTATTTACAGTCAAATTTCTCTCACACTAGCTTGGCATTTTAAATTTTTCATGACTGATGGTAGTAAATGGGCTGTATTTAGGGGTAATTAATATTTATGTGTGGAACAGGGAGAACAGGAATAGGCTAATCCTTGGAGAACTTTCACAGTGAAGAATCTTGGCAGTCTCAGTTTAGCTGAAAAGTTCCCAGGTGTTTATTTCCATCTGTTTAAAAGAATATATCTTTTAACACTTCACACCTGTTTTAAGATTCAGTTCAGTTCAGTTCAGTCTCTCAGTCCTGTCTGACTCTTTGCAACCCCATGAATCACAGCACACCAGGCCTCCCTGTCCATCACCAACTCCCGGAGTTCACTCAGACTCATGTCCATCAAGTCAGTGATGCCATCCAGCCATCTCATCCTCTGTCATCCCCTTCTCCTCCTGCCCCCAATCCCTCCCAGCATCAGAGTCTTTTCCAATGAGTCAACTCTTCTCATGAGGTGGCCAAAGTACTGGAGTCTTTGCAGTCCAAGGGACTCTCAAGAGTCTTCTCCAACACCACAGTTCAAAAGCATCAATTCTTCGGCGCTCAGCCTTCTTCACAGTCCAACTCTCACATCCATACATGACTACTGGAAAAACCATAGCCTTGACTAGACAGACCTTGATCAGCAAAGTAATGTCTCTGCTTTTGAATATGCTGTCTAGGTTGGTTATAACTTTTCTTCCAAGGAGTAAGCATCTTTTAATTTCATGGCTGCAATCACCATCTGCAGTGATTTTGGAGCCGCAAAAAATAAAGTCTGACACTGTTTCCACTGTTTCCCCATCTATTTCCCATGAAGTGATGGGACCGGATGCCATGATCTTTGTTTTCTGAATGTTGAGCTTTAAGCCAACTTTTTCACTCTCCACTTTCACTTTCATCAAGAGGCTTTTTAGTTCCTCTTCACTTTCTGCCATAAGGTGGTGTCATCTGCATATCTGAGGTTATTGATTGATCAAGTAAAAGATTTCATGAAATCTCTTTATTTCCTTTATTTTAGGTTAGATATAGGGTAGCAAATAGGATTTAACTCATTCCCAAATCAAAATAAAGTGAAGTAAAGTGAAGTGTTAGTCACTCAGTCATGCTCGACTCTTTGCAACCCTATGGACAGTAGCCCACCAGGCTCCCCTATCCTTGGGATTTCCCAGGCAAGAATACTGGAGTAGGCTGCTGTTTATTTCTCCAGGGGATCTTCCTGACCCAGGAATCAAACCCAGGTCTCCTGCATTGCAGGCAGATTATTTACCAGCTGAGCCATCAGGGATAACTCCAAAATACGTGGGTGCTGTTCAAATCATAATCAGAATTCACATGGATTCAATCAAACATGGTAAGTATAGACATCATCATGCGGGCAGATCTGACCTCCCGTGTTGCCTGACACCTCAAGCCACCTGGCATGAATGGAGAGAGCCAGATTCTGTAAACCAGTCCAGGTACATTTGGGAGCAGAGGCGTGTAGCATGACTGAGATCTCAAAGGAGTACAGACTATTTTGGTATTATATTGTTACAGAAAACACTGAAACCTCCCACCCTGGCCAGGAACCATTACTATTTGCATTAGTTATTTTATGTCAGGAGGTCTTGGTTCAGTTCAGTTCAGTTCAGTTCAGTCACTTAGTCGTGTCCAACTCTTTGGACCCCATGAACTGCAGCACGCCAGGCCTCCCTGTCCATCACCAACTCCCGGAGTTCACTCAGATTCACGTCCATCATGTCTGTGATGCCATCCAGCCATCTCATCCTGGGTCGTCCCCTTCTCCTCCTGCCCCCAATCCCTCCCAGCATCAGAGTCTTTTCCAATGAGTCAACTCTTCCCATCAAGTGGCCAAAGTACTGGAGTTTCAGTTTTGGTAAAAAACATAAAACTAACAAGCCCCCACAGAGCAGAAAAATTTGGGAAAGGTCCAAAGGAGGCGTCACATGTCATACCAACCTCCCAGAATCCTCCTCGCTGGTATCCATCTTGGCTGAGCAATGTGTGTGCCATCAGGAAGGACCCTGAGTGAGAATGACTGGCCAGACCCTATCACCATAAAGCCTGAGACTCTGAGCCACAAGGCAGAGCTGTTCTCCTGGGTTCCTTTACCCTCCCGCTCTCTGCCCAAGTGTCCCTTCCCAATAAAGTTGCTTTTTGTCAGCATGTGTGTGTGTGTCTCCTCAGACAATTCTTTTCTGAGTGTTAGACCAGAGCCCACTCCTGGGCCCTGGAAGGGCTCCTCCTTTCTGCAACAGTATCAGCATGACTGCTGAGTCACTATCAGTTAATATTTTTTCCAGGTATTTAGGACATGACCTTTGATACTGGGGAATAAATTGCCCAAAACAAAGCTCTCCAAAACAACTTTTTAGCAGAGATCCAATGGGATCCTTCAGCCTCTCTAACTCCAGTCAGTCCTCTTCTCTACAATCCACATTAGACACACAGCAAAACGCAAGCACCTCTGATTCCTTCTCTTCATTCTACTTGGTATATCTCTCTTCATGCTCTCCCCACTGCTGAATCTCCTTTAAATTGTACTAAATTGCCCTTGTCCTTCCTTACATATCAAGAATTTTAAAATCCCCATTCCACATACTACAGTTACCACAGTTTTCAAGAGGTAGGACACATCCCATGAGAATCCACCTAAGTCCAAGCAATGCCTAGAGTCCTCAGATGCTGTTCCATATGAACTTTTTAGAAAGACAAGTTATATGGGTTACACTATTGTGTTTGTGTCTAATTTATCCCGTTATAGGGGAAAGGGGTTTTTCCCAGCTGTCCTGGGCATATCACCACCATTCACAATGAGGTTTCTCTGGAGTAATCTCTTCTCTCAAACAGCCAATTTACACCAGGACATTTGGAACTGTACCTATTGATAAATTGGGGTTTGTCTTTACTACAGGGCCAGATGTACTTCAAAACCCTCCTCCGTTCAGTCCTCTCTCCACTTCAATATCCAATTATCTTCAGAGGCTATCATAATGCCCAGAACAGAGGAGGGACTTCATAAATGTTAAATGAAAGAACAAACCCTATAGTGCTTTTAAAATTGAAGTATCTGACAACTAGCTCTGACTCTTTTAATAGTGTTAATACTCAGGATTCCTTCAGTTACAAATTATAGCAATTCCCTCTGAACTAGCTTAGGCATAGAAGGATAAATTTACTATGAGGCTCTGACAACTATGGAATGAGAGGCAGTTGTTTCTTAGGGACTCAAGGGCCACCAAGATTGTGGCTTCATTTCTCCCAGTGCGTTGGCTTTATTATCTCAGACCAGCTTGCTTCACATTGCAGGGCATGTGGCTGCCAGCCAAGCAGGATTGGCTTCCCTCCCATTTGTTCCTCAGAAAGGAATCTGATTCACCCATCTTGGGTCATATGCTCATCCAAGATCAGTCATGCTAATTAGTCCTTAATGTGTCTAATTGCTTTTTCTCTCCTACTTTCCAAGCCTTCAATTGCCTACTTAGCAAGTAAATGAATGAAAACTGATAGATTAAAAGCAGTACATTCCAACTCACTTCTTTTCTGACATCATTTCCCTCTTCTGAATTCACTGTCCATTAATAACACCATACTTTTAATAGACTCCTGGGCACTTGGACTTGAAATCTATCTGTTTGTCCCAAATTGAATTAGGTTCTAAGTCATTAGTTTTTGTTTCTACCAGGCCTTTCCGTATCTCATTCCTCATTTTTCTTCTCATTCCTGCCTCCCTCTTTCAGGTATATTTTACCCTCTTCCTAGACTAATGGAATAACAGCCTGCTCATTAGGTATCATACTCCCATTCTTTATTGTAACCTAGGCTTCACATGGCTGTCAGAATTTCACTTCATAATAAAACTCAGCATCAAAAATTTTCCAGATTCATGTGGATGTATGGCAAAACCAATACAATATTGTAAAGTAATTAGCCTCCAATTAAAATAAATAAATTTAAATTTTTAAAAATCCTTATTTAGGGGCTCTCAGGGGCTCCCAGTGGCTACTGAATGAAATACAACCTCATTATCTCAACATTTAACATATGTTGAGGTGTAACATATGTTACATATGAACCTTCATCCTAGAGAAGCTGCCCTCCTCAGACATAACCCTTGCAAATGTACACTTTCTTCGGTTTGAAATGTTGCCTCCTCTCCCCAAATCAGACCTTTGTTCTACTAGTGAAAACCATACCCATCGTTTTATGTTTATTTCAAATGTACGTTATTTGTGAAACTCTGCCCATTTCTGTCAGATTATAAACTTTCTTTTCTGATGATTCATACACCTTTTCATTCCTTTCTTTGTGCCTAACCTAGTGGCACTTGGCTTACAGTCATGCCCATGCTTTAGTCATGTTGACATCTGTTTTACCTCTTTAACTGGTTAAATGGGCTACTTGAAAGCAAAGTATGGGTCTCATTCATCTTCATAAATCATTCTGTAAGAAGACTGTATCTTCCATAAAATGTTTGTGCTCATAATATTTCTGAAGTAAATTAAGGGGCTTTGAGAATTCTTCCCAGGTTTTCATGGCAGAAGACCATATATGCCTGGTATGCCTATTCCAACATTTATGAAGATGCATAAAATCACTGATAATAGCAGTAGCCTTAATATCAAGTATAAGGAAGACCTGCCAAAGTTTGGATAGCATTTCTCCATTATTAATGAGGAAATAATGAGTAACACCCTTTTAAACTCTTTCTAGACTAGAGCAACTTTGAACTCAGTAAAGAAGATTTGAGAAACACTGACTCTTTCCCACTCTCTGCACCTAATTTCCAGATTCACAGATCTACCTAGTTCATTCTCATGGTCTTGGCCCCCAGCAGTATGAGGCTGTCTTGTGAACCAAACCAAATCTGATACTTGTCCTTTTCTTGACTCTCTGCCCTCTTGACCCTCTGACAGTTCCTCTCTCTAGGGATTTATTCAGAGGTGCTCAACATAAAAGGTCTGAAAGCATAGGAGCGGCTTACTGAAGGGAGGATTTTGAGGGGCTTAACTGCATAAGAAAAACCACTATGGTATTAATCTCACCTAAGGAATTATCAAATATTATAGAGCCATCATTCTATATTGCTGTGGGTACGGGAAGGTGGGCATTCTGACATACTGCAGGTAGGAATGCAAACAAGGATAATCTTCCTAGAAACTAATTCACAACACAAAGCAAAACATTTAAACATAGACATAATTTTGGGCTTATCTTCTATGAATTATTAGCAGGAAATAGTCAGATATTGGGATGAAGATTTAAGGCTCCTCTCTCCCAGAGAGTAAAGGAAAAGATAAAAAGAATCGTGTAGAATGTGGAGGTCCAGAATGCACAACAGAAATGAAGAGTCAGGGAGAGCACAGGATAGAGGGCCTCAAATAATGCAAGTGTATCAGAAGCCAGAGGAGGAGGTTTCCATAAATCATGGAGGTCAGATGCTCAACACTAGAGTGGGATGAAGACTCAATTCAGACCATTGCTGTTGTTCAGTCACTAAGTTGTGCCCAACTCTTTGGACCCTATGGACTGCAGCACACCAGGCTTCCCTGTCCTTCACTATCTCCCAAAGTTCGCTCAAATCATGTCCATTGAGTCAGTGATGGCATTCAACCATATCATTCTCTGTTGCCCCTTTCTCCTCCTGCCCTCAATCTTTTCTAGCACCAGGGTCTTTTCCAAAGAGTCAGCTGTTTGCATCAGGTGGCCAGAGTACTGGAGCTTCAGCTTCAGCATCAGTCCTTCCAATGAATATTCAGGGTTGATTTCCTTTAAGATTGACTAGTTTGATCTCTTTTCAGTCCAAGATAGTCTCAAAGGTCTTCTCCAGGACCACAATTCGAAAGCATCAATTCTTCAGCAGTCAGCCTTCTTTATGGTTTAACATCTGTACATGACTACTGGAAAAACCAGAACTTTCACAATAAGGACCTTTGTTGGCAAAGTGATCTCTCTGCTTTTTAATACACTGTCTAGGTTTGTCAAAGCTTTTCTTCCAAGGAACAAGCATCTTTTAACTTCATGGCTATAGCCACCATCCGCAGGGATTATGGAGCCCAAGAAGAGAAAATGTTACTGTTTTCGCTTTTTCCCCTTCTATTTGCCATGAAGTGATGGGACTAAATGCTATGATTTTACTTCTATGAATACTGAGTTTCAAGCCAGCTTTTTATTCTCCTTTTTAACCTTCATCAAGAGGCTTTTTAGTCTCTCTTCATTTTATGTGAAGTGGTATCACCTGCCTATCTGAGGCTGTTGATATTTCTCCCAGAAATCTTGTTTTCAGCTTGTGATTCATCCAGCCTGGCATTTCCTATGATATACTCTGTAGAAGTTAAATAAGCAGGGTGACAGTGTACAGCCTTGACATACTTCTTTCCCAATTTGCAACCAGTCTGTTTTTCCATGTCTGGTTCTAACTGCTGCTTCTTGACCTGTATACAGCTTTCTGAAGAGACAGATAATGTGGTCTACTATTCCCATCTCTTTAAGAATTTTCCACAGGTTTTTGTGATCTTCACAGTCAAAGACTTTCACATAGTCAATGAAGCTACAAAAGCAGATGTTTTCCGGAATTCCCTTGCTTTCTCTATGATCCAATGAATGTTGGCAACTTGATATTTGTTCCTCTTCCCTTTCTAAATCCAGCTTGTACATCTGGAAATTCTCGACTTATGTACTGTTGAAGGCTAGCTTGATGGATTTTGAGCATAAGCTTACTAGCATGTGAAATGAGTGCAATTGTATGGTAGTTTAAACAGTCTTTGGCATTGCCCTTCTTTCAGATGGGAATGAAAACTGACCTTTTCCAGTCCTATGACCAGTCATTTGGCCACTGCTTAGTTTTCCAAATTGGCTGACATAAGTGCAGCACTTTAACAGCATCATCTTTTCAGATGAATAGCTCAGCTGGAATTCCATCACCTCCACTAGCTTTGTTCATAGTAATGCTTCCTAAGGCCCTACTTGATTTCATACTCCAGGTTGTCTGGCTCTAGGGGAGTGACCATACCATCATGGTTATCTGGGTCATTAAGACCTTTTTTGTATAGTTCTTCTGTGTAATCTTGCCACCTCTTCTTAACATCTTCTGCTTCTGTTAGGTCCTTACCATTTCTGCCTTTTATTGTGCCTGTTCTTGAATGAAATATTCCCTTGATATCTCCAATTTTCTTCAAGGTATCTCTAATCTTTCCCCTTCTATTTTCCTCTGTCTCTTTGCATTGTTCATTTAAGAAGGCCTTCTTATCTCTCCTTGCTGTTCTCTGGAACTCTGCATTCAGTTGAGTGTATCTAAACCTTTCTCCCTTACTTTTCAATTTTCTTTCCTCGTTTATTTGTAAAGCCTTTTCATACAACCACTTTGCCTTCTTGCATTTCTTTTTCTTTAGGATGGTTTTGATCACTGCCTCCCATACAAGGTTATGAACCTCCATCCATAGTTCTTCAGGCACTCTGGCTACCAAATCTAATCTTTTAAATCTATTCATCACCCCCACTGTATAATCAAAGGGATTTGATTTAAGTCATACCTGAATGGTCTAGTGGTTTTCCCTACTTTCTTCAATTTAAGCCTGAATTTTTAATAAGGAGATGATGATCTGAGCCATAGTCAGATCCAGGTCTTGCTTTTGCTGACTGTATAGAGTTTCTCCATTTTTGGCTGCAAAGAATATAATATGATTTCAGCATTGACCAAAAAGTATGTTTTCAGTCAATGAGAGGCCAGTTTTTAATAATGGCTGGTAGATTTACTAATTCCTGATTATGCTATTTTCCTTATTATTTATCTATAGAGCTTAGCAAGCAGTCAGATACCCTAAGCAGGGCTATTCCTTTGCCATTCAAGGTCTAATGTCACCATCATTAGAAAAGTAAAACTTTAAAAGCAGAGTCCTGGGTCCTTCTAATTACTGTAGTCATCACAGCTTTCAACAAATAACTTTTGGATTCATTCTTATCCTTAGCTTCTCTCTTTTGTGCTTTCCTCCCTTCCTCCCTTCTTTCCTTCCTTCTACAATGTTTATTGAGCACTGGGGATGGTGCTAAATGCTGAAGATACAGGCAATCAAAAAAGCTTTGTTACTTAGCCAAGAGGACTCCATATCTGCACAGGAAGAACCCATTACACTAGAGTCCTTGTTCAAAGCTGAGTGTTTCAAAACAATGAGCACTGTGAGAGTGTGAAATAGAAGCTGCTAAACCAGTCTGTGGATAAATGAAAGCGTTCATTAAAGAAATGACATTTAAACTGAGACTTGAAAAAAAAATGTGCCTTGTTTATGTGTGATTTGGGCCAGGGCTAACACTGTACCCATAACAACTTTATTAATTCTCTTGGCATCTCCATTTCCCTCCTTTGAAAAGAAAGCCTTCACTCTTTACCATCTCAGGAGCTTGCTAAAATGCGTTGAGACTAAGCAAGTTTTAAGGGTTTGGAAAGGACACCACTAACAATTTTTTTTTTTAAACAACATCCATGAAACCAGATGTATTTAGCTTAAACTGAGTGTCCAAAGATTGCTTATAACAAGATTTCACTGGCTTATAAACTCTGAGGAATTTCTGTGAGAATGATAGCAGAAAACTCACAATGGACCTGAAGATAGACAGAACTAACCAGCAAGTGGACAAAGGCAGGTAAACACAAGGTAATTCCCTTAAAAAAAATAATGCCAAGTGCCATATTGTACGAGTTCTTCATAGACGTAAATGTTCTAAATTTTTAGGGAAACAATTTTAGACAATCATTAGTGGTACATGAGTAGGCCTTTGATCAAAGCCTAGAATCTCTGTGGGTAAAAGATAGGGATCAAGCTTTAGATGAACTGAAGTATCTCTATTGGGCAGCCCCAGGACGAGTGGGGATCATGGCTCATAACGAAATGATGGATTGAGATCAGAGCATTCTCTGAAGCAGCAATTCTTTTTCCATTCCCAATTATGGCTCCGAACACCACCCAATTTCTTTTTTTATAATTAATTTCCCTATAACACTATTTTAATAAATGTTTGAAAAATGAAAATCTGCATAAGACTGGTAATAGCCACTGAAAGATACATCATTTTATTGACTAGTAAACCCTGTGTTTCTCTGCATCTTTTTGCTTTCAGAAAAAGTTTAAAGCAAAGCATAGATCACATACATTCAATGAGGATGAATATGTGCTTTGGGGAAAGGAGAAAAGCCTAAATTTTAAGGCAATGGATTAAATTTTAAGATGACATCAGTAAAATTCAGATTTATTTTACTTCCATTCTATAGCCCAGAGGTTCTCAAACTTTCTCCCTTTATGACATCCTTAATAGCAAGTAATTTTTTATACAATCCCTAAACCCAACAGATCCATTTGCTAGATAGATTCAGACTGCCTAATAGGTCTGACAAATTGGTAGCTTTTTGAAAAACTAATACATAGATTCAAAGAAAGTAATTTTTATTTTATTCTTATATAATCATAAAAACTCATTGACAGAATGACTCTGTGTGACTCTTAGTGACTACAAATTTCCCAAACTGAACTCCATCAACCACCTCATCATTTCTTGTTTCACACTGATTTTGTATGTCCTTCCCTTGCAGCCCCCTCCCCCCAACCCAGTGTACCTAAGAGAGTTCCTGGCACAAAGTAAATGCTCAAAAAATATTTGTTAAATGAATCAACAGAAGCACTGGAGATAAAAAGACCTGGGTTTCCATCCAGCTTTGCTATAAACCAACTGTATCACCTTGGACTAAACCTCTGTGTCAGTTTTTATTCTTGTACTAGAAATAATAAAAATGAATGACTCCCTGGATTGTTTTAATGATTAAATGAATGATTAAAACAGCACAGTATTTGACACTTGTAACCGCTTAACAAGTGGAAACTTTTTAAATTACTACTGCAGGTTTTTTTTTTCTTTCACAGTTGGAAAGTACTCTAGAAGGAATATTTTTTAAAATCTGATAAAAATAAATAACTATAGTCAAAATGCAAAAAGGAAATATAGGATTAGAACTGGATTTAAGGGATCCCTGGAAGCTGAGTTCTAAATGAGAATTCAGAGGTATGGTGAAAATAGCACAGAAAACCTAGTTCAAATCAGACTTCTGCCTCTTTGCACCTTTTCTGCTACTGAAACTCTCTCACTCTCAGTCTCCTTTTCTATCATGTAAAGGAAAATAATACTTCTGAGAGGGATGCTATTAGGAAAACTGGAAGAAATAGTTTCCTTCATCTCCATGGAAAGAAGAGTCTGAACATGCTTGCCTGGTAGAATCCCAAGTCCCACGGTTGGAGACAGAGCAGGGCCTCTTGCCACCATAAGCTACAATCTGAGGAGATAACTAATGTGAGTTAATGACTTAATGAGATAGCTAATGTGAGTGTCCACTGAAGGTCCCTATCTATTCCTGACCTACGCTGTATAACTAGACTTCGCTGGTGGCTCAGATGGTAAAGCATATGCCTACAATGTGGGAGACCTGGATTCAATCCCTGGGTCGGGAAGATCCCCTGGAGGAGGAAATGGCAACCCACTCCAGTACTCTTGCCTGGAAAATCCCATGGGCGGAGGAGTGCGGTAGACTACAGTCCATGGGGTCACAAAGAGTCGGGCATGACTGAATGACTTCACTTCACTTCACTTGTTCACTTAGGCTATATAAAACTTGCCTACTGTATCTATCACAGTTTTGTTTAAAAAATATCAAGCACTAATTATTTTTACATAGAAAATAATTTAATATCTATCAGAAATGTTCTTAACTGAATGCAGAGTTCCAGAGAACAGCAAGGTTAGCTAAGAAGGCCTTCTTAAGTGAACAATGCAAAGAAACAGAGGAAAACAGCAGAATAGGAAAGACTAGAGATCACATCAAGAAAACTGGAGAGATCAAGGAAACATTTCATGCAAGAATGGGCAGGATAAATAATGGAAACAATAAGGACATAACAGAAGTGGAAGAGATTGAGAGGAGATGGCAAGAATACACAGAAAAAACTATGAAAAAAGGTCTTAATGACCCAGATAACCACAAAGGAGTAGTCACTCGGCTAGAGCCAGACACCCCAGAATATAAAGTCATGTGGGCCTTAGGAAGAATTACTAGGAACAAAGCTAGTGGAGGTGATGGAATTCCAATTGAGCTATTTCAAATCCTAAAAGATGACACTGTGAAAGTGCTGCACTCAACATGCTAGCAAATTTGGAAAACTCAGCAGTGGCCACAGGACTGGAAAAGATCAGTTTTCATTCTAATCCCAAAGAAAGGCAATGCCAAAGACTGTTCAAACTACCATACAATTGTGTTGATCTCACATGGTAGTAAGGTTATGTTCAAAATCCTTCAAGCTAGGCTTCAGCAGTACGTGAACCAAGAACTTCCAGATGTACAAGCTAAACTTAGGAAATGCAGAGGAACAAGAGATTAGATTGCTAACATTCATTGAATCATGGAGAAAAGGTAAAAGCTAGTCGTACTGTCATGTCAGACTCTGCAATCCCAGGGACTGTAGCCTACCTGGCTCCTCTGTCCATGGAATTCTCCAGGCCAGAATTCCGGAGTGGGTTGCCATTTCCTTCTCCAGGGGATCTTCCCAACCCAGGGATTGAACCCAGGTCTTCTGCACTACAGGCAGATTCTTTACCAACTGAGCCAAAATGGAACTTAGCTAAGGCAAAGGAATCAGAGATTAAATTGCCAACATTCACTGGATCATGGAGAAAACAAGGAAGAGAATTTCAGAAAAACATCTACTTCTGCTTCATTGACTACATGAAAGCCTTTGGCTGTGTGGATCACAACAAAGAGGAAAATTCTTAGAGAGATGTGAATACCAGACCACCTTATCCATCTCTTGAAAAACCTGTACTCAGGTCAAGAAGCAACAATTAGAACTGGACATGAAACAATTGACTGGTTCAAAATTGGGAAAGGAGTACAACAAGGCTGTGTATTGTCACCCTGCTTATTTAACTTCTATGCAGATTATGTCATGTGAAACGCTGGGCTGAATGAATCACAAGCTGGAATCAATATTGCCAGGAGAAAAATAATAAACTCAGATATGCAGATTATACCACTCTAATGGCAGACAGTAAAAAAGAACTAAAGAGCCTCTTGATGAGGGTGAAAGAGGAAAGTGAAAAAGTTAACTTGGAACTCAACATTAAAAAAAAAAAACTAAGATCATGATATCTGGTCCCATCAATTCATAGCAAACAGAATGGGGAAAAGTGGAAGCAGTGACAGATTTTATTTTCTTGGTCTCCAAAATCACTGCAGATGGGGATTTCAGCCATGAAATTAAAAGATACTTGCTCCTTGGAAGGAAAGCTATGACAAATGTAGATAGTGTATTGAAAAGCAGAGACATCACTGTGCTGACAAAGTTTGGTATAGTCAAAGCTATGGTTTTTCAAGTAGTCATACAGATGTAAGAGTTGGACCATAAGGAAGGCTGAGTGCCAAACTGATGCTTTCAAACTGTGGTGCTGGAGAAGACTCTTGAGAGTCCCTTGGACTGCAAGGAGATCAAACCAGTCAATCCTATAGGAAATCAACCCTGAATGTTCGTTAGGAGGACTGATGCTGAAGCTGAAGTTCCAACACTTTGGCCACCTGATGAGAAGAGCCAACTCACTGGGAAAGATTGAAGCAAAAGGAGAAGGGGGCGGCGGAGGACGAGATGGTTAGATAGCATCACTGACATAATGGACATGAAGTTGAGCAAACTCCAGGAGATAGTGAAGGACAGATGAGCCTGGCTTGCTGCAGTCCATGAGATCACAGAGTTGGACAGGACCTAGCAACTGAACAACGACAGCAATCAGAGACTCATACAACAGTGGCAGGTTGTTGAAAGCAGGAGAGTAAAAGTCATGATCACATTTGCTAGCTTTAAAATAGTTGAATATACAAGAAACGCAGGAACCACCATCGTGGGATACAGGTGGTCACCCCAAAACTATTGTAGAAACCCCAGAGCTGCTGCCACTGAAGCCCGGGTATCTGCTCACCACCATTTGGGAAGTGCGGGCTCTTTCCCGTTCACCTCCCAAACATCATGGGAGAGCTTCTTATCGATGAGAAACCAGAATTTTGCCGGCAAGACAGTAGAGAAAAGTCATTTCCAGGATTCTAGCCTCTGCAATACTTCAGGAAATGTAGAAGGGAAGTAATGCTAATGAGAAACCAATACTAAAATTTAACAGGGCAAGATACAATCAGATATGAAGACAAGAGGGGCAAACAATGAGACTCAAAGTCACAGAAGTGGTGGAAAACAAGAGCTAAGACCAAGCCTCCAGGAACTTTGTTCTGATTATTGGCCATTTCTTCCCTTTAGGAAACAAAACTGGGGCATAGCCAGAGTGCTGTCATGGTGTGCAGTACAGTTAGGTAACGGACTTCCCAGATGATATGTCTAGTCCTTGTCAGCCTTCCCAGGATCCCTCACCTCCAAGGCAGCCCCTGGGTAAACCTGATCTCACTGAGACCTTAATTCTGAGTTCATAGCAGCCCAGTGGAAGGTAGCTCAAGCTGGAGCTAAAATGCATTCAACTATGAGCATTTATCAAATAGGGCCATTTCTGCTGATCCCTGATGTATCAGTATTATGTAAAAGAAGGGAAAAATTAACCTTGCTTCATCTTATGCACATCCACAGGTATTCTGTTATGACAATCTAGTTTCATTACAATCTAAAATTCCATTTTATAGGCTTGAAGTTACTCTTAACTTTCACCAAATAAAGTTCTTTTCCCTTTTTTTCAAGGAAACAATCAATTGTGACAGCTTGCAGTCTCAAAAAACAGCACACCAAGATTTGTATACACCTGTTCTCAGATAAATTATCCATTGTCATAGCAAATGAAATGTTTGCAAAATTCCTCTGGGTATCTTAGCTTAAAAACCCTGCCAAGTTATTTTTTAATGCTAACCTCAGAAAATGTAGCTGCTTTTTGAACTCAACATATGTCTGTCCTCGGGGATAATGAAAGGATCCAGAAAGCAGTTCACTTATAATGATCCTTATGGTAGGCAAGTTCATCGTGGGTGTTCTTTAACAAATATAGGAGAAAAACCTGCTAGCACTTTTGGAAGAATTCATCACACATGAAGAGGTCTAAAACTAAATGTGATGATATCTGAGTTTTGTGTTAAACTATTTTGAACAGAGAATAAAAAAGACAGAAGAGTCATTCTTTAAATGGCTTCTAGACTTCTTGATGTCTTGAAACTTCTGTCCCATTGCTTATCTGAAATAATCAAAATTAGGCCTGTGCTTAGTTGCTCAGTTGTGTCCAACACTTTGTGACCCCAAGGACTGTACCCCACTGTCCAGGCTCCTCTGTCCATGGGATTCTCCAGGCAAGAATACCGGAGTGGATTGCCATACCCTCCTCCAGGGGATCTTCCCAACCCAGGGATCAAACCCAGGTCTCCTGCATTGCAGGTGAATTCTTTACCATCTGAGCCACCAGGGAAGCAACTATTAGGCCTAGTCAAGACAAAAATTAGTCCTATTTAAGACAAAAGAGTCACCCATGATTGAGTAAACTCCTAATGAGCTTCGTAGGGTTGTATGTCCCCTACCCCCAAATCCGTGGGAATGGGTGCCTTACCAAGTCCCTGGTAATGGGGCAGAAAAATAGTTAAGGTAAGCTGTAAAAAGTGTTGGTAAAACACTGGTGTTGAAGGATAAGGGTTATCTAGTGGGGTGAAGCTATTCCACTTCTGCCCCTTTTGATGATCTCAAGGTGTAGATATTGTGGGTAAACTTTACCGGTATTAGCGAATTTTCATTTCCAGGCACTAGTCTATGTCTATAATCCTTGAAACAAGCACCCTATAAGTATCATTACTGTTCATCTCACAGTTGAGAACAGTGAGGCCAAGGGCAATTAAGTGCCCTGCTCTAGAAGGAGTAACACCCAGGCAGCCTGACTTCAGAGGCATGCTTGGAATTCACAGGACACTTGCCACAAACTGTTAAAGCAAAATGTGCCCACTCACATACTAATAAAAAGTCCTGTATAAATCACTTTCCAACAGAAAATTCCAACTCCTATGCTAGATACTTGATAGGAGCTGGTGGCAAGGCAGGAAATCAGGAAGAGTTCTTATCCCAGAGGAAATGCAGAAGACTTCTGATAAAATCCATTAGCTTTGAAAGACTTGAGGCCTGGACCTATATCTACTCATTACTCATTACTACTCACTACTCATTACTCAGACCACTCTTATTTTTTGATGCACTCAAACTGATCACCTATTTGATCACAAGTAGAATCAGAATATACCAAAGCAAAGGGACTAGCGATTCTGCCAGACGCTATATGGAACATCATTTTCTATGTGGTACTTTTGGGGCCAACTTAACCTATTTTGGGACTTCTCTGGTGGCTCAGTGGTAAAGAATCCTCCTGCAATGCAAGAGACTCAGGTTCAATCCCTGGGTCAGGAAGATCCCCTGGAGAAGGAAATGGCAACCCACTCCAGTATTCTTGAGTGGGAAATCCCATGGACAGAGGAGCCTGGTGGGTTATACAGTCCATGAAGTCACAAAGAATTGGACATGACTTAGCAACTAAGCAACAGCAACCTGTTTTTTTTGTTTGTTTGTTTGTTTTTTCAGAAGTCAGTAGACCTTAGAACTACTGAAATATCAAGCTACCTTTGAGTATTTAGATGGTGACTCTGGATATCAACCACCTCTCTTTAGCCAGGCAGGATCCAAATCCATGACACCTTAGGGGGATGAGATGATAGCTGTATCCTCTTGAAAGCAGGGACTTAACAGTCCTGTGGATGCTCACAGCCAAGCAGAAGGGCTGAGGACTACAAGAAGAAATAGAATTATGTAACCATTTTCCTTCTAAATTTTTTCATAGAGTTTCAAGCTAAGTGTGAACCTGTCAAGAAAAATATTCTCTGTATCAATTTTCTCCCATCACATATGCAAAGCTGTTCTTTTAAAAACTCGCTCCCAAAGCTCTTATTTTCAAAACTAACATATCACCGTTGGTTCCTCTCCTCTCCAAGAATTTTCCATGAGCATAACAGGAAAAGCACACAGTCAGATATACTTTCACATGAAAAATACATCACCCAAGGAAATTAGGCAACAATTGGATTGGCAGCGACAAAAATAAGACTGAGCCAAGCACCAGCTCATCTGTCACAAGTTCTGGTAGCCATCAAGATGAGGGAAGTGGGCAAGGAATCAGATACAGACCCCTCCATGGCATGTTCATTGTTTTTGGCTCATTCACTTTCAACACCTACTCGTGTCCATCTAGAAATCTCTTGAGGAAAATCTCCAAGTGTACCTGACTGACATCTCTAAAAAGCCTTGAGGCCTAAGTCATTATAAAGCAGAGACATTACTTTGCCAACAAAGGTCCGTCTAGTCAAAGCTATGGTTTTTCCAGTAGTTATGTATAGATGTGAGGGTTGGGCCACAAAGAAGGCTGAGCAACAAAGAATTGATGCTTTTGAACTGTGATGTTGGAGAAGACTCTTGAGAGTCCCTTGGACTGCAAGGAGATCAAACCAGTTGATCATAAAGGAAATCAATCCTGAATATTCATGGGAAGGACTGATGCTGAAGCTGAAGTTCCAATACTTTGGCCACCTGATGTGAAGAGCTGCCACTAGAAAAGATGCTGCTGATGCTGGGAAAGATTGAAGGCAGGAGAAGGGGACAACAGAGGATGAGATGGTTGGATGGCATCACTGACTCAATGGATATGAGTTTGAGCAAGCTCCAGGAGATAGTGAAAGACCAGGAAGCCTGGCATGCTGCAGTCCATGGGATGGCAAAGAGTCGGACATGACTTGAGTGACTGAACAACAGCAACAAATAGGACTCAAATGCTGGGACTCCTCATCACAGAAGGGGTTCTGTACAAGGGACAACCATTCTTTATAAACATGAAAAGAAAAATGCAAATATTTCATGGCCATATTCCATAAGGAAATAGTTATGCATTGTAAATAATTTTTCATAAAAACATACAATTGATTCAAATAAATTTCTATGAACATAATATTTCATTTGAGGTAGAGTCTTAAAGAGGCAATGTTCCCTTTTGTGGCAAGAGATAATGTTGCCTAGCATTTGCTTAAAATAATAAGAAGCAGTAAAAAGTACCATACAATTTACTTAGTGTTTATGAATATACCAGACAAGATCACTTCTGAATATAGAGTATACTTTCCAAAGTTTTAGCCATTAACTACAGCTATCACTCTCTGTCTTGCCTCTATTCAGACTATAAAGTTCAGGTTTCTATTATAAATATTGATTCAATGAAACTTTATAATTTATGAAACCTAAGTATTTACAATTCTATCAGCAAAACTATATATCTTCGGCCTGGTGCCTATTAGCAAAGAGATGGACGAGCTGGAAACCAAGGGAGGGAAACCCAGATCACCCTATTTTCTTACCAGATAAAGAATGTTGTTCCTAGAATTTTGAATAGAAAACAATCTTCCAGATTCTTCTCATTGAAATATAACAGCTAGGTATCATTTCATATCTTTATTCCTGTGGAAGGGTGATATCGAGGCAAAAACATTTAGGTAATAAAAGTCATTTACTCATAAAGACAGTTTATAAGCAAGCCAGATTTCAGAAAAACTAGCTCATTAAATTAAAACATGTTTTTTTTTAACCTGAAGAATTACCATGTAATTAAATTTCTAGTTAGTCTGCTCAAGGCCAAAAAAAGAGCAATGTTCTCACATAATTATCATATCCAAGAAGATCCTGGCCTAGTCTCTGGTATTTGATAGGGCCCCCATGGGGTCTCATTGATAAGATGGCTCATTATGTGGACCTCGAAAACAAAGAGTAAAATCACAGTGATCTGTGAGACTGACTAAACTGCCCAAATGGCATCCTATTATCTTACTGGTGCCTATCTTCTCAAAGCTGTGAGACCACCAGATTCCAGACCTCTGGCTATGTGACCATCCCTTCAGAGAATTTTTCATTGGTGGGGTATAAGAAGGACTCCATGAGAAAGGGAGGACGCTGGTTCTCCTTAAGAGCCAGTCACCCTCTCTTTTCCCTCTAATAAATTTCCCTTTTCTTGCCTAACTGCCCGGCTTGCTCTCTTTCTGCACTAGCTTTACATTCTGGTGCCGAAACTCGGGAAAGAAGATCTACCACCACTGGGTGGGCTCCCCTCCTGAGCTCAACTCTGGTGGTCCCCTCCTGGGACCTTGCCAAGAAACTGAGATGAGCTCTGGGGCGGGACTCTCCACTTGCCTTGTTGGACTGACATCCACACAACGGCCCACATTTCACCCATTGGTTACAAGGATGAGAGAAATCCCATTCTCTTGGATCCCCTCTCTCTCTTGCCTCATTCCAAAGTCCTAGGGCCCTCGGCCTTGTGCCCCATCTGACTTTGAAATAGGGCACGCCCATTTCAAAACAGACTATTACTCTCCGAGAAAACCCTGAGAATGGGGACACCTTTTCTCTCAGACCTTTCTCCTCACTTTCTCTCGCCCTTGCCTAACCTATTCAGCCTCAATGGGAAATTCGCAATCCCAGCCCTCAAAATCTACTCTTCTAGGATGCCTTCTCTGAAACCTGAAAGCTTTGGACTTCCAAGGGGATATAAGACCAAACAGACACCACCCTTATGGCAGAAAGTGAAGAGGAACTAAAAAGCCTCTTGATGAAAGTAAAAGAGGAGAGTGAAAAAGTTGGCTTAAAACTCAACATTCAGAAAATGAAGATCATGGCATCTGGTCCCATCAGTCCATGGGAAATAGATGG
>SJYQ01001759.1:249700-305863 GCA_006410935.1 Redunca redunca
TATATGTGTGTGTGTGTGCACATACATATATACACACACATATATATTAGTATTAATGAAAATGAGAATTGATAAGAATAGACACTTTGAAGGTTCAAAAAGCATATCTGAGCTAAGCATTAAGTAATATGGGAAACTATAAGCTTTGTTAATATATTTTAACTTTTTGTTATGACTATAACATGCTCATAATATATAATTTGGAAAGCATAGATAAATAAGAACAAATCAAAAATGACTCAAAATGATTTCAACAAAACTGGCAACTTAATATTATTAGGAACTGAATTTCTTTCTTGATTTTACTTACAATCATATATCTCTGTCTCCTACATGTCTATATACCTTAAAATCATATAAAAAGAGTAATTTCAATATTGGCACCGGATATCCTTTGATCATTTTTAGGACAATTTATTTCATATTTTCAAAAAACAGGCAATTTCAATTCTGTATAATTTTCTTTGGTGCACAGGAAAAGATGAAAGACTATTCAATTCATTTTCTGAAACTACAAAAACCTTGAAGCGAAAATATGACAACCAGCAGAAATAAATAAAGACAAAACTCAAAGAATGTAGAAGGAAAATGTGTAAATAAAATACTAGAAAATAGATTTAAATGGCCTAATAAAAGACCTATGTACCATGATCAAGTAAATTTCACCTCAGGGATGTGAGGATGGCTTAAAATTGGAAAACATATTTTCCAACACTACCAAGTCAAATGGGAAAACCAGGGGACTGAGAAGGGAGGTCAGATATGCTACACTTGAGTTCTAAACTGGGCTTTGGAATCACGAAAAGAAAGTCAGCTCCTTGTCCCAGATGCATCACCAGACAAATGGATCTTCCTTGCTGAATTCCTTATGGCCCAGTCTCCTCTGCATTTCCTATACAGATTGCTTTATTCCAAGAGCTGATAACATCAATGATTGATTATAAAGCATTCTGAACAAAGAGAGAATGCAAAGAGAATATTTTTAGGTAAATACCATATATAATTACCTCTTCTTATTTAAGAATGGGTAAACAGAAAATGCAAAATATTATACTCTGTGAAAAGAAATAAATGCATCAAGCATTAGAGGAAGAACATAGTTTTAGAGTTTCTAAAAATACAAACTGTATGAAATAAGGGGTCACAATAATGTTATAAGGTAAAAGGGAAATAAAAACTAAAGCTGGGAGACATGCCACATGGAGAGAAGATGGTAGAGGAGTCGGTGGAGGTGGAGTACATTTCTCTCCATGGATACATCAGGAATACACCTTGAGATACAAGAAGTGCATGCAGAACACCAGCTGAAAGTGAACAAGAGTACCTGACCAGTGGAAAAGAATGTATACAACCACACAAAAGTCAGTAGGATGAAGGAACTAGGAGGAAAAACAGGAGTGTTAGTAGGGCTGGACCTGTCCTCAGCAGGTGGGGGAACTGAAGCAGGGGTCTGATCCCCAGAGCAGGGCAATTGTCTGAGTCAGAGGAGAAACATTTAAGGATGAGAGTGAAACAGCTGATCTGTGGCAGCCTAAATGGAATGAGAATCAGGCAGTCCTTGCCGCAGCCATACATATGCCAGAAAGGAAAGCTGGTGCCCTGGAAGGGGCAGCAGCTGGGAGCTGGAGTTAAGGGACTGTGGAACAACTCCAGGGTGAGGGCTGCTGTTGACTGGAGAGACGGATAGAAGGGATGTGTGGGAAATGCCAGTGGAGTAAAGCCAGGCAGCCAAGGAAGCAAGGCGACACTGCTGAGTCACATGGGGGTGGGGGGAGGGGATGTGGCGCCATCACCATAGCCTCTCTCTCCCCACACGCCAGCATCTGCAACTGAACAACAGAGAGGCTGGCCCATCAAATGCCTGACACACTGAACTACTGAGTAGGACCCCACCCAGGGTGCCACTTTAAGTCCCTGACATGCAGATCTACAGAGTAGGACCCCAGTCAGGAGGGGCCCTCTAAGTGCCTGAGTGGGCAGAGCTGTTGAGAAAGAGTAGCCAAAGAGGCCTTCTGATGGCCAGCTACAGGAGGCTTGGAAAAAAGACTCTGATGGGGCCATAACTCCTGCGTTGGAGGCAGTCTATGTCCCTGTGCGCTTGGCACCATCAGGGTCCCCGAAAGCCAAGCAGCTGCACCACCTTCATGCCCAGCTTTCACTGGGGCAGAGCTGCCACAGGCAGAAAAAGTCTTGTGTCTTTGCCCACAGGGTTGCTTTGGTCACATCCTTCTCTTTGTGACCCTGTAGACTGTGGCCTGCCAGGCTTCTCTGTCAGAGAGGCGGTTCTCCAAGAAAGAATACTGGAGTATATTGGCCAATACTGGTTACCATACCCTTCTAGAGCACTATATTTCTAGCTACCCTAGCTGCCAAGCCCACTGAGTACTGGTGCTACCAGAAGCCCCTGGTCCTCACAGAGGCAAACCCAAGTCCTCCAGGGCAGCCTCAGGAGCTAAACCCCAGTGGACAGCCCACATGTAGAGGTGGAAATAAAACCACAGTTGAAACCCAGGAGCAGTGTGGCTAAGGAAGAAGACCCAAAACCTCCCCACAAACTGTACAAGCTGCAGATTAAATCAACACGATCAACTAAGCAGACTCTGCCTATGGAATATACGAAAAGACAGTGAGAGCTCCCACAGAAGAAAACGCACCAGCTCTGACAGCTGTGGACACTGGAGGCAAGAACACACAGGAACAGAACCAGAATAGAATCTGAGCTGCCCCCACAGCAGGCCTAGAGATCAGCACAGTGTTGGAGAGCATCCCAGGGCGATAAGGTGGACTTTGACTCCCAGCAAGGGGAAGGACCCTGACAGCAGTGACTCAAGAAAAACAATTATTATTCTTATTTTTTGACTTGTTCTGTAGATTCTTTTGGAATTTTTTTTCTTTTTCTCCTTCCCCTGCTCCCCTCTCCATTCTAGCTGTTGATTTTATTTGCCCTGAGAAATCCAGTTAAGCTTTTGGGCTTTTCTTTTTTCCTCAGTCACATTTTCTATTGTTGTCATAAACCTCTGCCTCTACGTTGGGCTTTGCAGTTATGTGGAGTTTTCCTCTTTTTTGTTAACTTTAATTTTTAAAATCTATTATTATTTTTTCTACATTTATTCCTTTGTTTGCTTCTCCTACTGTTCTTTTTCCCTTGTACTTGATTTTTAGTGTATATAAATCTTCTTTATCTACCTCTATTTAACTTTTCTTATCTATTCTTTCTTTCTTTTCTTTCTCTCCTTTCCTCTCAACAAATCCGTTAGTTTTATTTTCATTGCTTTATTCCCCAACTGGCATATTGCTTTAGTCTCTCTAGTTTGTGCTTGAATTAGTTTTGTTCTGGTAGATATAATTTTTGGTTTCCTGTGTTTGCCAGGTCAATCTATTGTACTTTATTTTTGTTGGACTGTTTGATTTTGCTTATGGGTATATATGTGTATATTCAGTTTCTACTATTACAAACCTCTGCCTCTTCATTGGGCTTTTGCAGTTCTATGGATTTTTCTTTTTTCTTTTTATTTTTTCCTTTATTCTTTTTTTTCTTTTCTCTATTTTATAATTTTAATGTTTTTAAACCAATTATATGTTTTCTACATTTATTCCTTTGTTTGCATTTCCTATTGTTCTTTCCCCCTTACAGTTAATCTTTCATGTATATAAATCTTCTTCATCTACCTCTATTTAACTTTGCATATCTATTCTTTCCTTTTTACTTTTCCTCTCAACATATTTGTTTTGTTTTCATTGCTTTATTCTCCACTTGTAACCTTGCTTTAGTTTTGTTTTCCAGTTTGTGACTAAGTTAGTTTTGTTCTTAACTGGTAAATATAAGTTTTTATTTCATTTGTTCACTGGGTCAATCTACTGTATTTTATCTTTGTTGGATTGTTTTGACTTTGCTCATGGGTGTATATGTACATGTGTATATTGCATTATTTTAATTATTATTTTCCTGATTTTGTGACTGCCATTTGTCTGGAGTTCATTTTTGGATTCACTTTGTTGGATATTTGTTTTAATTTAATTTAATGCCACAACAAATCACTTGTGGAACCTTCATTCCTTACCGAGATCAAGCTCTGAGGCTTTGGAGTGGGAGCACTGATTCAAAGAACCTAGACTACCAGAGAACTAACCCTAAGGGGTATCAAATAGTGAGAAGTCACATAAAGGAAACACCTTGAATACAAGACCCCACATCATCCAACCACCAGTAGCACCCTGTGCAGGATGCCTCATCTAAACAACAAACAAAACAAAAATGCAAACCCAATCATCAGCAGACAGGATTACCACCTCACTCAGCCTTGCCCATCAGAGGAAAAACAAACAAACAAAAACTCAACACAAATCTTATCCTATAGGAAGCTCACACAAACCACTGGACCAAACTTAGGTAGGAGAGCAAAAACCAAAAGGAAGAAAGAATTCCACCTTCTTCAAGGAAAGAATTCAACTTTCCTTGAAGCCTGGGGAAAGGAGACCTCAAACACAATAACTTAAAAAAAAAAATAATGAAAAGGCAGAGAAATACTACACAAATGAAGGAACAAACTAGAAACACAGAAGTCCAAATAAATGAAGAGGAAATAGGCAATTCTGAATAATTATCAGAAAAAGACTTCAGAATAATGATAATAAAGATGATCAAAAACCTTGAAAACAAAATGGAGAAAATGCAAGAATCAATTAACAAAGACCTAGAAGAATTAAAGAACAAACATACAGAGACAAACAAAACAATTACTGAAATTAAAAATACTCTAGAAGGAATCAATAGCAGAATATCTGAAGCAGAAGAACAAATCAGTGAGCTGGAAGAGAAAATGGTGGAAATAACTTCTGCAGAGCAGAATAAGAATTAAAAGAACTGAGGACAGTCTCAGACCCATGGGACCATACCAAATGCACCAACATTCAAATTCTAGGAGTCCCAGAAGAAGAAGAGAGAAAGAAAGGGTATGAGAAAATTTTTGAAGAAATTTTCCCAACATGGAAAAGGAAATAGTCAATCAATTCCAAGAAGCACAAAGAGTCCCATACAGGATAAAACCACGGAGAAACACCCAGAGACATATTAATCAAACTAACAAAGACTAAACACAAAGAAAGGATATTAAAAGCAGCAAGGGAAAAGTAACAAGTAACATACAAGAGAAACTCCATATGCTTAACTGCTGATCTATTAGCAGAAACTCTGCAGGCCAGAAGGGAATGGCAGGATACACTTAAAGTATTGAAATGGAAAAATCTACAACCAAAATTACTGTACCTAGCAAGGATCTCATTCAAAATTGATGCAGAAATAAAAAGCTTTTCAGACAAGCAAAAGTTAAGAGAATTCAGTACCACCAAACCAGTTTTACAACAAATGTTAAATGGACTTATATAGTCAAGAAATACAAGAGGAGAATAAAGATCTACAAAATTAACCCCAAGCAATTAGAAAATGGCAATAGGAATGTATATATCAATAATTACTTTAAATGTAAATGGATTAAATGCTCCAACCAAAAGACAAAGACTGGCTGAATGGATACAAAAATAAGACCCATATATATGCTGTCTACAAGAAACCCACTTCAGACCTCAACATACATATAGACTAAAAGTGAGAGGATGGAAAAATATATTCCATGCAGGTGGGAAGAAAAAGAAAGCTGGAGTAGCAATCCTCATATCAGACAAAATACACCTTAAAATAAAGAAGATTACAAGAAATAAAGAAGGACGCTACATAATGATCAAGGGATCAATCCAAGAGGAAGATGTAACAATTGTAAATATATATGCAGCCAACATAGGAGCACCTCAATACCTAAGACAAACACTAACAGATATAAAGGAGAAATTGAAAGTAACACAATAATAGTAGGAAATTTTAAAACCACACTCACACCAATGGACAGATAATCAAAGCAGAAAATTAATAAGGAAATACAAGTCTTAAATGATACATTATATGAGATGGATCTCATTGATATCTTCAGGACATTCCATGCAAATGCAGAAGAATACATCTTCTCAAGGGCACCTGAAAGATTCTCCAGGATAGACCACATCTTGGGTCACAAAGCAAATCATTAAATTTAAGAAAATTGAAATCATATTAGCATCTTTTCCAACCACAATGCTATGAGACTAAATATCAATTATAAGAAAAAAACTGTAAGAAACACAAACACATGGAGATTAAACAACATGTTTCTAAATAACCAACAGGATAGTGAAGAAATTGAAAGGGAAATAAAAAANGAAGAGCTAATACCTATCCTTCTAAAACACTTTCACAAAATTTCAGAGGAAGAAACACTTCCAAGTACATTCTATGAGGTCACCATCATCCTGATACCAAAACCAGACAAAGGCAACACATAAAAAGAAAACTACAGGCCAATATCATTGATTAACATAGATGCAAAAATCTTTAACAAAATTTTAGCAACAGAATTCAGCAACACGTCAAAATGCTCATACAACATGATCAAGTTGGGTTTATTCCAGATTGCAAGGATTCTTCAATATATGCAAATCAATCAATGTAATACACCATATTAACAAATTGAAAGATAAAAGCCATATGATAGATGGATTTTACCACCTATCATAGATGCAGAAAAAGCAATAGATGCAGAAAAAGCCTTTGACAAAATTTAGCACCCATTTATGGTTAAAACTCTTCAAAAAATGGGCATAGAAGGGACCTACCTCAACATAGTAAAGGCCATATGATAAGCCTACAGCAAACATTATTTTCAATGGTGAATAACTGAAAACATTCTGGCTATGATCAGGAATAAGACAAGGGTGCCCACTTTCACCACTATTATTCAACATAGTTCTGGAGGTCCTAGCTACAGCAATCAGAGAAGAAAAAGAAATAAAAGGAATCCAGATCAGAAAAGAAGCAAAGCTCTCCCTGTTTGCAGATGACGTGATACTGTACATAGAAAGCCCTAAAGACAGTATCAGAAAATTACTAGAGCTAATCAGTGAACTTAGCAAAGTAGCAGGATACAACATAAACACACAGAAAACACCTGCATTTCTATAGTAACAATTAAAAATCAGAAAGAGAAATTAATGAATCAATATCATTCACCATTGCAACAAAAAGAATTAAATATCTAGGAATAAACTTACCTAAGGGGAGAAAAAAACTATACATGGAAAATTATAAGACACTGATGAATGAAATCAAAGATGACATAAACAGATGGAGAGATATTCCATGTTCTTGGGTAGAAAGAATCAATATTGTGAAAATGACTATATTACCAAACACAATCTACAATTTCAATGCAATCCCTATAAAATTACCAATAGCATTTTTCACAGAACTAGAGCAAAAATTTCACAATTCATATGGAAATACAAAAGACTCTGAATAGCCAAAGCAGTCTTGAGAAAAAAGAATGGAGCTGGAGGAACCAACCTTCCTGACTTCAGATTATACTACAAAGTTCCAGTCATCAAGACAGTATGGTACTGGCACAAAACCAGAAATATAGAACAATGGAACAAGATAGAAAGTCCATAAATAATCCCATGAACCTATGGGTACCCTATTTTTGACAAAGGAGGCAAGAATATAAAAAGGGGCAAAAACAGCCTCTTCAATAAATGGTGTTGTGAAAAACTGGAAAGTTACATGTAAAAGAGTGAAACTAGAACACTTCCTAACACCATACACAAAGATAAACTCAAAATGGTAAAGACCTAAATGTTAGACCAGAAACTATGAAAGTCTTAGAGGAAAACATAGGCAGAACACTCTAGGACATAAATCAAATCTACGATAAATAGATCTATGATGACCCACCTTGTAGAGTAATGGAAATAAAAACAAAAGTAAACAAGTGGGACCTGATCAAACTTAAAACATTTTGCACAGCAAAGAAAACTATAAGCATGGTGAAAAGACAACCCTCAGAATGGGAGAAACTAATAGCAAATGAAATAACTGACAAAAGATTAACTTCCAAAATATACAAGCAACTCATACAACTCAATGCCAGAAAAGCAAACAACACAATCAAAAAGTGGGGAAAAGACTTAAACAGACATTTCTCAAAAGAAGACATACAAATGGCTAACAAACACATGAAAAGATGCTCAACATCACCCATTATTAGAGAAATGCAAATCAAAACCACAATGAGATATCACCTCACACAGGTCAGAATGGCCATCATCAAAAAGTCTACAAACAATAAATGTTAGAGGTGATGTGGAGAAAAGGGAATGCTCTTGCACTGCTGGTGGGAATGTAAGTTGATATAGCTACTATGGAAGATGATATGGAGATTCCTCAAAAAACTAGGAATAAAACCACCATATGATCCAGCAATCCCACTTTCCTAGGCATATACCTTCAAGAAACCATAATTGAAAGAGACACATGTATCCCATTGTTCATTGCAGCACTATTTACAGTAGTTAAAACAGGGAAGCAACCTAGATGTCCATCAACAGATGAATAGATAAAGAAGATGTGGTACATATACACAATGGAATATTACTCGGCCATAAAAAGGAATGCATTTGAGTCAGTTCTGATGAGGTGGATAAACCTAGAAACTATTATACAGTGTGAAGTGAGTCAAAAAGAGAAAAGTAAATATCCTATTCTAATGCATATATGCAGAATCTAGAAAATGGTACTAAAGAATTTATTTCCAGGGCAGCAATGGAGAAACAGATATAAAGGATAGACTGATGGACATGGGGGGAGGGGAGGAGAGGGTGAGATGTATGGAAAGAATAACATGGAAACTTACATTACTATATGTAAAATAGATAGCCAACGGGAATTTGCTGTATGGCTCAGGAAACTCAAACAGGGGCTCTGTCTCAACCTAGAGGGGTGGGATGGGGAGGGAGATGGGAGGGAGTTTCAAAAGGGAGGAGATATATGTATACCTATGGCTGATTCATGTTGAGGTTTGACAGAAAAACAGCAAAATTCTGTAAAGCAATTATCCTTCAATAAAAAAAAATAAAAACTAAAGTTGGTTTACAGGAGAATATAAGTTTTAAAAGAGATTACATAAATATTAGTTTGAATAACTCTTTAAGTAGTAAAAGTAATTTAGAACAGTATGAAGAAGAAAAGGAAAAACTGAAAGCCAAGTTAAATTTTGTTTATGAGATAATCATGTTTTGGTATATGATATAATGTTTTAGCTATGTGGGTGTGAAGAAAGTATATCTGTATATGGAATGAATATAACATAATATGTATCATAATTCCTTAATTCTCACATCTATTTCTGTCGTTTTATGTAACACCACTTAAAAATTCAACAAAAGTTTTTTGAGAAACAAGAAACTTTATATTTAATTCAGAGAAAATATTTTTGCTGAGAAAAACATTCACATCAATACATAGTATAACATTTTCTTCTTTTACATCACAAAGTTTGAATCTAAACCTCCTTTACCTTCAGAGACTAAACTGTGTGAATCACTTTGGCCACAGACCTTGATGCAAGTATCTTGAAAGCACACTGCTTTTCCTAATTTTGGGTCAGGTGTTTGACATTTTGAGGCCCTTTATGATCACAAATCAAATTGCAAGGGAAATCAAAGGATATTGGAGTTTCAACTCTGTTTCCAAATTCATTAAAGGCCCGGTTTTGCTTTATTTTGTTTAAATTGAATAAGTAGAATATTAAAAAATAATAATAATAACTTTCCTTGCAAGTCTGATGGAAGATTCTCACAGATGAGGTTTGGCACCTGAATGACATCCTTGAAATTTCTAAGATCCTTCTTTTCCCTCGCTTTACTGATGTAGAGTTAGCAAAACTGTGTATAAAGTCTGCAAAGTGACTATTTGATATATGTAAACATCACAAAATGATTACCACAATCAGAATCAGGTTAACTAGCTTCACCTCATATAGTTACTTTTCTGTGTGTGTGTGTATGTGTGTATCTGTGCATGTACATGTATGTGGTAACACCTAAGATAAACTCTTTTAGCAAATTTCAAAGATCATTTTTGAAGTGATGATTTCTGTCTTTAATCACATGACTTTGTGCATGACAGGTTGTCTCTTGTATGAAAAATAATTATTAACTTCAACATTTCATCTTACTGTAATATTTTGGAAGTTATTTTTAACCATAATTAAGACCCCATATTTAATACTTGAGATGCTACCAGTGAACTTACTGAAGTGATAATCAATCAACAAGCACCCCCTAGACACTATGAGGCTCCCACTTGGGCAGATAATGATAACCATGTCCCAACATTCTCCTTTGCTTAGTGGCTGGCAAAAATGTATTGATATCAATTGTAAGACACAACGTGATTTTAGAAATTTGGACAAATCATGCAGTTTTGAATGGAGAATTTTCAGAGCATATATGTACTATATAATTTTTTAAAAAAGAATATTAAAATAGGACTTGCTTTTTCACTTTAAGGCTATTTATTGGGAGTGTTTTTCCATGCTATTATCAATTCTTTATAAGCATGATTGAAAATAATAGAATAATATAAATTTTATGGTGACATCATATTAAAAACATTTGAGGTCATATTAATTATAATTCTATGCTACTATAAATAACAGTGAAGTATAGCTAAATCTTTATGAATATCCAAGACTATTTCCTCAGTATAAATTCCTTAAGGCACAGTTTCTGAGTCAAAGGATATGCATATCCTTGTAAAGGATCTGAATGCATCAGGCCTAAGTGCCCTATGGAGTATACATCCCCTATCTTCCCATTTCTGTCTCCCTCTTCCTCCCTCTCCCTTCTCCCTAGCCACGCCTTCCTCCTTCTTCATAAAAAGACTTCCTTCTGTTCCCCTGATGCTTGTGATCCTACTTCTTCTCTTCTGTATTGTAATTTTTTTCTCACTGTGTGTATGTATGTGTTTATAATCTCCCTCATTCTAAACAAAGTTTGAGGCTGCATTTTATGTCAAATTACTAGTTTACAGTTCTGCATCTTTATCTGTACTAAGTTCCTACCTAACAAGGTCCTTGTATCATTCATCTTTGTATCCCTAGCACCTAATACAGTAAATTTACAGTAAACACTTGTTGAATTGTTTCAGGAGGGAACAAATGACTGCTCTTGTTTTTCAGCTATCATGTAGTTTTTTGTTTTTGTTGTTTTTCTTTTCAAGTTTCCTGGGATTTTAACTGACCTGAGTGCATTAATTTCAAAAACAAAATAAAATTCTTACATAGCTTCAAGTTTCTAAACTCAGATGCCCTCAATTCAATACTGCAATATGCTTTAGTATTAATTTAGCAATTACTATCTAACTCAAGCAATGAGAAAGGAAAAACACAGAGATTATATATACTTTATTGTGAGAAATTTTAATGTTTATTCTCAAGGAAGATATTTTTCCCAAACATGGACCATGTATAAGAAATGCACACAGGATAGAAACTCACATACCTAGCCCTTCTGATAGAAAGCAGAATTAGTCATCATATTTAAAGTGTTCAAAATAAGAATACAGTGGCTCTGTAGAAGAGAGAAGCACTTTTCTTCCTCATGTGGTCGTAAGCATGCCAGATTGCTGGCCCATTATTTTGGCAGGTGTTTCTTGGAATGAACTGTTGAGAGGCCTGGCATGATTTGACAGCACTTTGACAAGGCAGTGCCTCCTACATGCACTTCCTGAGCAAATTGACTTCAGAGTCTCTTTCATGAATTCCAAGTCAGAGCAATCTGAGGCAGGCATGTCAGTTTGAATTACTCTCCTCCCGCATCCAAAGACAACACGGGTTTTCTGTCAGTTGGCTTCAGACAGGTGGTACCATCAGCCCCAAGTTTAAAAAAGTGAAGGAAGTGAATTTACTAAATTTCCAAAAGGGAAAGAGCTTTCGTAAGCCTTCCTTATGGGCGCATCAGGAAATCCAACCTTTCCAGGTACTAGCTAACTAAAACAGTGCATTTATGTCCACAGTTCTCCATTTGAAAAATGGGCATGATAATAAGAGCTACCTCTTAGACCTGACTTGTGGCTGCAATGTGATAACTCATGTAATGTTCTTAGGATGTTGTCTGGTCCTAACTCTCTGGCTCAGAAATGTGAAATTTACTATTCCAAAGAAGACATCTTTTTTTATTTTTTAATTGAAGTATAGTTGGACCATAAAGAAGGCTGAGCACCAAAGAATTGATGCCTTCAAATTGTGGTGCTGGAGAAGACGCTTGAGAGGCCCCCAGACAGCAAGAATCAAACCAGTCAATCCTAAAGGAAATCGACCCTGAATATTCACTGAAAGGACAGATGCTGAAGTTGAGGCTCCAATATTTTGGCCATCTAATGCAAAGAGCAAACTCACTGGAAAAGACCCTGATGCTGGGAAAGATTGAGAGCAGGAGGAGAAGGGAGGAACAGAGGTTGAGATGGTTGTATGGCATCATCAACTCAATGGACTTCTGCTTGAACAAACTCTGGGAAACAGTGAGAACAGGGAAGCCTGGCATGCTGCAGTACATGCGGTCTCTGAGAATTGGAAACAACTTAGTGACTGAACAATAGTTGCTTTACAATGCTGTATAAATGCTGCTGTACAACAAAGTGAATCAGCTACACACACACACACACACACACACACACACACACACACATATATATATATATATACCCCCTCTTCCCTGGATTTCTTTCCCATTTAGGTCATCATAGAGCACTGAGTAGTTTCCTGTGCTATACAAAGATGACTTTACCTTGTGGCAATTAGGTATAATGACCCATATTGGCATATGGGTCAAAGTTATACACAAACTCATCACCACTTAGACATAAAACATAATGTGTTCACCTCTTAGCATAGACCTAGGCAATCCTCAGAGTAAAAGCAAATGTGCATTGAAATTCTGTCTACCTTACCATCTCTGTTTTATTTTGTTATACATTTATAATATTTGTAGAACTATATTTTTATGGGCTTCCCAGGTGGCACTTGTGGTAAAGAATCTGCCAATGCAGGAGACATAAAAAATGTGGGTTTGATCCCTGGGTCAGGAAGATCCCCTGGAGGAGGAAATGGCACACCACTCCAGTATTCTTGTCTGGAAAATTCCATGAGTAGAAGTGGTGGGCTACAGTCCATGGGACTGCAAAGAGTCAGACACGACTGAGTGACTGAGCAGACATATCCTCTTATTACCCAAGTAAAATACATTCATTATGAAAATCTGGAAGACACACAGAACTTTGTGCATACAATCAAGAGTAATCTCATGATCTAGGTGGAAACACAGATAACAAACATGAAGATAAATGGAAGATCCTCTAGTCTTTTATGAATCCATATAATATATGCAAATAAATTACAATTAAGAATATGCTATCTTTATTTTTATTTCTCTTTGTCAGAAAGCATTTAACAGGAGGCTTCCTGTGTGCTGTTTTGGATCTGTCAGGAATCCTCTGTTCCTTACTAATTCCTGAATATTCAGGAATTAAGAGGAGAGGCAAGCCTCTAAGCCTCTCCTGGGGCTGAGGAATCCAGGCATTTCCTTCGTTAGTTTTTCAACATGGTGATAAGTACCCTCTTCCTTCTTGTGAAGCATACAGTAAAAGTGATTGTTTACAACTCTCTCTCTCTTTAATATGGATCACCTATGTTTTGTAAGTCTGGAATTTTAATCTTTATCTTTGCTGAGAATAACTACAGTATATATGCCCACACCATGTTGATTAAAACATCTTTGCTCCATCAGAGCTTTGGTCCTTATGTCTTGCTTTCTCTCTCTCTCTCTCTCTTTCTCTCTCTCTCAGGCTATTTCTTTGGAGCACAGAGACTCTCTGAGTTCACTTTCCTGCCCAGGCTTCTAAGACCCTCTTGAGAATGCGCTCTGCATCTTCACCCCATCCAGAGGGCGCCTGAGGCCTCCGTGAACAGAGCAAGCCCCATGCAGGGGCTTTATTGGCTTTCTGTGTAAACCAAGGACTACCAGCCTCTTTCTCTCTCCTTTACTTTCTTATCAATTGACTCTGGACCACCAAATTCCGGTCCATTAAATGACCGCAACATTTCTCCTTTAATATTACCTTGTGAACATATTTAAACATCTTTAAATATCCTTCTAAACTATAGACTACACAAGAGTTTGTTCAAATAATTGGTTTGACATTTAAGTTCTTCCCAAATTTAATTTTTTATGAATTATCTTCTGATGGATATGTTTTCACTGAGATCCTTATAAAATAAATGGAATTAATGGTTCCTAAAAGTACATCATGAGAAACACTGGGCTGGAAGAAACACAAGCTGGAATCAAGATTTCCGGGAGAAATATCAATAAGCTCAGATATGCAGAGGACACCACCCTTATGGCAGAAAGTGAAGAGGAACTAAAAAGGCTCTTGATGAAAGTGAAAGAGGAGAGTGAAAAAGTTGGCTTAAAGCTCAACATTCAGAAAACTAAGATCACGGCATCTGGTCCCATCACTTCATGGGAAATAGATGGGGAAACAGTGGAAACTGTGTCAGACTATTTTTTTGGGCTCCAAAATCACTTCAGATGGTGATTGCAGCCATGAAATTAAAAGACCCTTACTCCTTGGAAGAAAACTTATGACCGATCTAGATAGCAAATTCAAAAGCAGAGACATTACTTTGCAAAAAAAGGTCCATCTAGTCAAGGCTATGGTTTTCCCAGTAGTCATGTATGGATGTGAGAGTTGGACTGTGGAGAAAGCTGAGCGCCAAAGAATTGACGCTTTTGAACGGTGGTGTTGGAGAAGACTCTTGAGAGTCCATTGGACTGCAAGGAGATCTAACCAGTCCAGCCTGAAGGAGATCAGCCCTGGGATTTCTTTGGAAGGAATGATGCTAAAGTTGAAACTCCATTATTTTGGCCACCACATGCGAAGAGTAGACTCATTGGAAAAGACTCTGAAGCTGGGAGGGACTGGGGGCAGGAGGAGAAGGGGACGCCAGAGGATGAGATGGCTGGATGGCATCACCGACTCGATGCACACTAGTCTGAGTGAACTCCGGGAGTTGGTGATGGACAGGGAGGCCTGGCAGGCTGCGATTCATGGGGTCGCAGAGTCGGACATGACTGAGCGACTGAACTGAACTGAACTGAAGGTTTATATGATTTGCATCAGTTTAGTTCAGTTCTGTAGCTCAGTCGTATCTGACTCTGCAACCCCATGAATCGCAGCCCACCAGGCCTCCCTGTCCATCACCATCTCCTGGAGCTCACTCAGACTCAGGTCCATCGAGTCAGTGATGCCATCCAGCCATCTCATCCTCCGGCATCCCCTTCTCCTCCTGACCCCAATCCCTCCCAGCATCAAAGTCTTTTCCAGTGAGTCAACTCTTCACATGAGGTGGCCAATGTATTGGTGTTTCAGCTTCAGCATCAGTCTTTCCAATGAACACCCAGGTCTGATCTCCTTTAGGATGGACTGGTTGGTTCTCCTTGCAGTCCAAGGGACTCTCAAGAGTCTTCTCCAACACCACAGTTCAAAAACATCAATTCTTCGGCACTCAGCTTTCTTCACAGTCCAACTTTATATATGCAAATTTATCTCTATAGTATTTCTAATAGATTATATTCTCAATAGTAAACTCTGAGGATATCAGATTTTTCCGTCTTTTGCTCACACTGGATATTAACATGTGAACTTTTTTTTGTCTTGACATACCAAAAAGGCAAAACTTTATTTACTGCTTTATTCTGCATTTTTTAGATCTACTGTCATTATATAATTCATTTATGATTTTTTTCATTTAAAATATTTATTTAGTGCCTATTTTGTGCTAAATTTATTATCAAAAAATATTTCATTTGTGCATCCTTTTATTTAATAACATTATTGAGAGCTTGTTATTTAACTGTTACTTATATTTTTCCTGTTGTGATTTCCAATTTTTATTAAAAAATTCTCTTACTAATATGTTTGCTCTTCCCTGAATGCTTTATAAAATTCATAATATAGAACACCAGCCATAACCCATCATGTAGCCTGCCATTATTTTTTCAGTTTTTGTGCCTTGTAAGAATATTTATTTATACCTTAGTACTTTATTTTACAAAGAAAATACACACATCTATTTATGGACTTCCCTGGTGGCTCAGACAGTAAAGCGTCTGTCTACAATGTGGGAGACCCAGGTTCGATCCCTGGGTTGGGAAGATCCCCTGGAGAAGGAAATGGCAATCCACTCCAGGACTATTGCTTGGAAAAGCCCATGGACAGAGGAGCCTGGTAGGCTAAGAGTTTACACATCTATTTATGTAGTTAATATAATAAATTCTCTGAAGATTACCTGATATTTCTCCTATAATAAAACTTTCAGGGGGTGAGGGGAGAACAGGAGACTGAGTACTACTGCATATTCATAAGTTTAGGGTTTTTTTTAAGAAAATGATAATTATTATTATTTTTTCAGCATACATGCAGGTATCAGCCTTGTTTCTTTATCTTTGCTGGGTGCACTGTAAGTCACTTTGATTTTACAAATTTTATCTTCACATCACAGGAGACTTCCCAAACCTCTGCTCAATGTCTTATTGTCTAGATTTGTCACTTATAAATTGGCAGATTTTTTAATGGAAAACAGGTGAATGTCAGGTTTGACTTAATGCACACTTGAGGTGCTTTCATATATATGCTTTTGAAAATATTCTATCCAACTTTTCCAGTTCTTAGTGGCAGTCTGTATTAGAAGTCATAATCTTCCCCCCTGAAGATTTTAATTGAGATTAGTTCAATTAATTAAATATTAGCCTGTTGTCTTTCTATATAAGGCACTCTGCAGTAGAAATTCAGGACTCATTTTGTTTGTTCAGATTGCTGATTTGAAATCTGCCACATTTATCTCTCTACAGCTCCGGATGGCAGTGTCATATAAGGCCAAATAGCAAATAAATGGCAATATTCTTTTTTGCATTTATTCTGGTCTTTGAGCTCAAACTTATAGCAATGCACCATTATTTTCTGTGCCTGAATAAAGCAAGACCTACTCCTGCCAAGCCCTAAAGTTGTTAAGAATAATTTATGTTATCAGAAAATAGAAAAATTTAAATGACTGTCCTTTTCCATTAAATAATACATATTTGACTAAGGCTGTTTTTTTCAACTGTGGTTTTCCCAGCACCTACTACAGAACTGATATAGAGAGTCTGTCAATAAACAGGTGTTGAGTGAATAAATTAATAATAATTGAATGTGATAAACTATTGCTACAGTATGCTAATTTACTCTGCCCATAAAATACTCATTAATTAGTTTTTACAATGATGGTTACTCCTACAGTAGAAAAACGTGGTGTCACTTTCATCACTTTCCACTTGGGAACACTATCAAAATAGAATGCCATTGAAACAATGTGCTGTACTTGAGCAGGGGTTTTATGTGAAACTTTGCTCCATGTTAAAATGCTGATCAGTTTTTCTCATAGCATAATTCCTCTACTCAACTCCACAGGGAATAACTCCCTCCTATTTGGAATTCTACTTAATCAAATGTCAAGCAATGAATGGTTCAGTGAACAGGAATGAAGGGAGCTGGTTTGATTCTCAGCTCTGTTATTTATAGGCTGAGTCACAGAAGAACATGACTTACCTCTCTGTTCTGTTATTTCCACTCTGGGCATCATACAAGAATGGAATTGTGATAATTTACTAAGATTAGAATGTAATCATTCTTTCCCTAGAGTGTGTCATATCACAGGTACTCATCAAACATTCATTCTCTTTCTTAGTGCAAGGAAAGAAATTTTTTAGACTTTATTTTTTTAATATGGCTTGAGCAAATTAATCTATGTTAGGCTGGGTATGGAGTGAAGCTTTATGAAAAAAAACAGGGATGGATTACACTTAACATAGAAAAGCATGTATTTAATTTTTTAAATATCCAAGGATGTACTTTCTCCACTTACAAGATAGTTTTATGAGAGCCCAGCCTGTTTCACAGTCTCTTGCATTATGACTATACTCATTTGTTCCAGAAATTCCATCATGTTTCCAGCATCAATACACACATTCTTTTACCCTAAAAGAAAAGTGAACTGTCCCCTTTCCCAAAGGAAAAAAAAAATCTCCACGAAAACAAACCATTTGCAGATAGGGGATTCTTGTTAGGTCTCAGGGCTTCCCAGGTAGCCCAGTGGTAAAGAATCCACCTGCCAATGCAGGAGACTTAGGAGACGCAGGTTCAATCCCTGGGTCTGGAGGATCCCCAGTGGTACCCTGCTCCAATACTCTTGGCTGGAAAACTCCATGGACAGAGGAGCCTAGCGGGCTACAGTCTATGGGGTCACAAAGAGTCGGACATGACTGAAAAACTTATCACACCGGGTCTAGATATGAGCAGTTGTTCTGCAAACAGCTCCAGAACTTGAGGAGGTTACCCACATCCCCAGCCCTGAGCAAGGCAGCGACACTGCCAATGATTTTGCCTCCCCTTGGAAACATGCACAGTTGTCACTTCCATTCCCTCTCCCAAATCCCACCATCCACTTTGCTCTTCCAAAGGCAATCACTCTATATCAGAAAAGGACGAAACATGACAGAATCTGCTCTACTTTATCAATGTCCTAATTAAATTCTGCTACATCCTGCAGAGTTTTCTCTTTTTGCATACATCCTTTCTTGCCATTCTCTATAAATCCTTAATATTTAATATTCAGTCCTTAATGTACATTCATATATGTGTGACCTTGAAAAAGGATGTTGCTAGAATGATAGTGAGCTGGCCAGTGTTTTGGGATGGACTCCAAAACTCCAAATGAATGTTGATTTAGGGCACGTTCTCCAAATGTCAGGATGCTTAGGTACAAGCACCCAAACAAGGCCCTATAAGAGAGTATTGGACCTACTTCTTCCCTGTTCAGTCATAAGTCATTCACTGTTTGAGGTAGGTAGATATTTTAGATTACAAGGAATTGGTTTTTAACATTTCATACAAGGATTCATATGAAACTCTAAAGATATTTATAACTGATAATTTAATAAGGAAATTAGACATATTCAAAATTTTACAATCTAGAGCTAAATAAGCATTTCTCCAAAGAGTACATACAGATGGCCAACAAACACATGAAAAGATGCTCAACATCACTAATTATTAGAGAATTGCAAATCAAAACTACAACGAGGTACCACCTCACACCCACAGAATGTGTGTTGTGTGTTAAGTCCACCAGGCTTCTCTGTCCATGGATTCTCTAGGCAAGAATACTAGAGTGGGTTGCTATGCCCTTCTCCAGGGGATCTTCCCTACCCAGGGATAGAATCCATGTCTCTTTTGTCTCCTGGATCGGCAGGTGGGTTCTTTACCATTAGCGCCACCGGGGAAGCCCTCCAGTCAGAATGGCCATCATTAAAAAATTTACAAATAACAATTACTGGAAAGGGTGTGGAGAAAAGAGAACTCTCCTACACTGTTAGTCAGAATGTGAACTGGTAGAGCCAATATGGAGAACAGAATGAATATTCCGTAAAAAAAAAGAAAGAAAGAAAGAAAGAAATAGAGTTGCCGTATGATAGAACAATCCCACAGCTGGGCATTCACCCAGATAAGACTATAATTCTAAAACATACATGCACTCCTATGCTCATAACAGCACTGTTTACAATATCCAAGACATGGAAACAACCTAAATGTCCATCAGCAGATGAATGGAAAATGAAAATGTGGTATATAGGCAGAATGGAATACTACTCAGCCATAAAAAAGAATGGGATAACACCATTTGCAGCAATATGAATGGACCTAGAGATTATCATACTAAGTGAAGTAGTTCAGAAAGAGAAAGACATATCATATCGCTTAATATGGAATCTAAAATATGACACAAATGAACCTACTTAAGAAACAGAAATAGGCTCTCAGACATAGAGCACAAACTTGTGGTTGCCAAAGGGGTAGGGATGGAGGAGGAGGGATGGATCATGAGTTTGGGGTTAGCAAATGCAAACTATTATACATAGGATGGATAAACAGCAAGATCCTACTGTGTAACACAGGGAACTACATTCAATATCCTGTGATAAAGCATCATGACAAAGAACATGAAAAAGAATGTGTATTATATGTGTATATAGATATAACTGAATAGCTTTGTTGTATAGCAGAAGCATTAGCACAATATTGTCTATTAATTATATTTCAATAAAACAATTTACATTCTACATCAAGGATTATAGTTTCTCATCTGTGATACTAAAAGGGGTATGAAGAAAAAGTGGGGTATGACTGTTAGGGCAAGAGCTGTGGCAGACTCTGAGTTGCCACTTCATAACTTTCCTTTCCTGTGTGTGTTGTTCTTTTTTTTTTTTTGCCATACTGTAAAGCTTGCAGGATCTTAGTTCCCTGACCAGGGATTGAACCCAGGCCCCAGAAATAAAAGTGCCAAGTCCTAACCACTGGACCGCCAGAGAATTCCCCGTAACTTTCTTTTTGGAAATTAGCTTACAAGAGCCAGAGAGAGATCCCAGGAGGCAGCATGGTCTAGAGGACTGAACATCAGCTCAGAAGTGAAATAAACAGGGATTCAGTTTCTAGGATAGTAACTTATGAACTGGGCGACTTTTCGTGATTTTTTTTTTTTTTTTTTTTTTACAAATGGATGAAGAGGACTGAGGTCGGAGCAAGCATTTAGAAGTCTCACATCTGAGTAAAGTTAAGTCCAGGACTCTGGAGTGAGAAGCCCCAAGAGAAGATTTAGAGCAAATAATTCTTTTCAAAAGCAGAGACATTACTTTGCCGACTAAGGTCCGTCTAGTCAAGGCTATGGTTTTTCCTGTGGTCATGTATGGATGTGAGAGTTGGACTGTGAAGAAAGCTAAGCGCCGAAGAATTGATGCTTTTGAACTGTGGTGTTGGAGAAGACTCTTGAGAGTCCCTTGGACTGCAAGATCTAACCAGTCCATTCTGAAGGAGAGCAACCCTGGGATTTCTTTGGAAGGAATGATGCTAAAGCTGAAGCTCCAGTACTTTGGCCACCTCATGCGAAGAGTTGACTCATTGGAAAAGACTCTGATGCTGGGAGGGTCTGGGGGCAGGAGGAGAAGGGGACGCCAGAGGATGAGATGGCTGGATGGCATCACAGACTCAATGGATGTGAGTCTGAGTGAACTCCGGGAGTTGGTGATGGACAGGGAGGCCTGGGGTGCTGCGATTCTTGGGGTTGCAAAAAGTCGGACACGACTGAGTGACTGAACTGAACTGAATTCTTTTCCAAGCAGATGAAAGAATGTTAAGCTTACATTAAATACTAATTGATCAGAGCATTCTGATGTTATTTCTTTAAATTTGTATCTATCAATACAAATCACTATATTTTATACTGAATGAATGTTGATACTTTTCTGATTCAGCCAGGCAGTCTGCTTGTTAAAAAAGTTATCTTAAAATTATCTAATAAAAATCAGGCAACTGTATTTCTTATATATAAAATATTACTTTAGTTATGACCAAAGGGAAAAAAAAAATGGGCTTCCGTATTTCTGAAGAATAAATGCTAAATTTAGCAAAACCAAGTTCAGGCCCAAACTGTCTCAATTATTAGTTGGATGGCCTTGAGCCATGTAACTGAACCATGCTTAAACTTCATCAAGTATAAATAGCGATGATACCATTTCCCTCACATAATATTTATTTGGCAATTAGCTGAAATAATGTAAAAGCGTAATGGATGAATTGGAGCAGGAAAATTATGTGAGAGATCTCTACATATGGAAGTCAAATTGAATGTCAACTTGCAGCCCATTTCCAATGTCTTAGTAAAGTAGTAATTTCAATACCTCTTGTCAAGTAGACATCTGGGAAGGAGGGACACCATTTGCATTTGGTGCACAGGAGAACCTGGAAGGGAGGACACTGAGGTCATAAGATTCAAAGTTAAGAAAACCATATTGGAGGATATCAGGATGATGCGAACCAGTATTCAGGGGCAGGTAAGTGTCATGGGGGCCCTGAACTAAAATGACAAGAGCATCAGAAGAGAAAGACTGCAGGCTGGCTCCAGCACTCAGTCTGAGAGGGGACAGGGGTACTGAACGGAGAGAGGAAAAGGGAGGCCACCCAATCCAGCCCCCTGAGGACGGATTTGCACTTGGAGGAAGTGACTGTGTGAGTGACTGTAGCTTTAACTCCAGAGACCCAGCCATCTTGACAGTGATTTCCTCTGCTGATGATCAGACTGTCCTCTCCCTAAGAGCCCCTGTGTCAGGACAGAAATGTAGACTAGCCCTGTGGAGGGGAAGGACAGGGAGCTCAGTTCCTAATACACTTAGACCTCCACAGCCACTGGCTCTACATCCAGACTCAACCAACCTACTGAGCATCTGTGGGTTCTGGTATCGTGGTGGACCTGGAACCAATACCCTGCAGATATTGGCGGATGACTGTATATGACTTTGAGTATGACCCTAACCCTTGGGAATGACATTTCCTCCTGGTAACATTTCTTTGCCACAGATGATTATGCAGATAACACTTTTTCAATATAGAGAAAAATCCCAGTCAGAAGATGAATAAAATAAAGAACCCACCTGCTAATACAGGAGGCGTAAGAGACGCGGGTTTGATCCCTGGGTTGGGAAGATCCCCTGGAGGAGGAAATGACACCCCACTCCAGTATTCTTGCCTGGAAAAGAAGCCTGGGCCGGGTTGGGGGGCGGGGGGGGGGGCTACAGTCCATAATGTCACAAAGAGTCAGACGCGGCTGAAGGGACTTTGCATGCATAGCCGGCAAGAGAACCCTGGTCTTCCCAAGTGGCACCGATGGTAAAGAATCTGCCTGCCGCTGCAGGAGATGCCAGAGACGCAGGTCTGATCCCTGGGTCAGGAAGATCCCCTGGAATAGGAAGTGGCAACCTGCTCCAGTATTCTTGCCTGGGGAATTTCATGGACAGAGGAGTCTGGCAGGCTGGAGTCCATGAGGTTGCAAAGAGTCAGACATGACTGAACGAACATACATACACATAACCTTCAAGACAACCCTGGTAGTTTAATCACAACAACCACCATTTGCGGCAGGAAGATCTACTAAGCACAGCACTTATCTATGTTTTTCTTCTTTCATTTTTAATTATGAGATTATGAGATTGGCACTAGTATTCCCATTTTACATATGAGAACACTGAGACATAGCAAAGTTAAAAAAAAATGATAAGTGGTGATTCCCAGATTGGAAACTGGGCTGTCCCATTGCAAGCCTCATGCTTAATCCTCATACTGCTACTTCAAAAATCATTTCTATACATAGATTTTGACTTTCCCACAGGTCAACATGTGGTCCGCAGCTATTCCTACGGAAGATTCCTGCCAAAGAAAATTTGCTGTGACAGGCAAGTAGCAGAACACCCATCCCTAAGGGGTTGAGCCTCAAATTATATTCCAGGTTCTCCAAGCCTATTAGGTTTAAAAATAGCCTGGGCTTTTTCTCCCATCCATGCACAGGATAGCATACATTAACTGAAGACTCTAACACATTTGCAAATGCAGTCACCCAGAAGGTAAAGCATTAGAGCAGCCTACATAGGCAGCTATGCAAATGAAAAATAACTTTGCTTTTAAATGACTAACAGACCTGGAATGACTTGTATCAAATAAGCATTGATATGCCCATGGGCTTTTCTAGAAAGATTCCAACAGTCCAGAATTGTAAAACTAAACTTGAAGTCTTCAGTTGTAGCATAAATAAGGTATGGTGATTATAATCAGTGTAGATTTATTTGGCTGCCTCATACTTAATTTGTAAATTTTTCTTCATGCTAAAGAGCAAAATAAGATGCGTCTTGTAACATCATTTGAATTCAACTTGGTTGAACCCTATCCTTTCAAGCCTAGCTGGCCTCTCTTCAAAAGATGCACATGCATACAAACTATCTAAGCCTTTGTAACAACTCCTGGGAGCTACTTCATTTTGAGCAAATATGAATTTTGCAACAAGTGAGAGATTCTGTCTCAATGGATTATACTGTGAAAATCCAAAGAGATAAACCAGTGTATTTTAAGTACTAGATTATGAATTTTACTTTACTTGAACTTAAACTCCTAGAGGGTGAGACCTTTTGAATTCTTTAGTTAAGAAGACTGCTAGAAAATAGAGACATAGATGTAGAGAACAGACTTACAGACACAGCAGGGGAAGGGTGGGATGAATTGAGGGAGTAGCACTGACATATACATGCTCTCATGTGTAAACCAGATGCTAGTAGGAAGCAGCTGTCGAGCACAGAGAGCTCAGGTCAGAGCTCTGTGATGACCTGGAGGGGTGGGATGGGGGTGAGGCTCGTGAAGGAGGCAATATATAGATACAGAGAGCTGATCACGTTGTTGTACAGCAGAAACCAACTCAACATTATAAAGCAGTTCTCTTCCAACTAAAAAATTAAAAAGAAGACCGTTAGAGCATTTTTCAGATACTGAAAAAGAAAGGTGTTTGCTATTTAAGATATATTAGGATAACTAATGTAACATCTTTTTAAGTGTTATCTGCAGAAAGGAAACATCAGAATAGAAAGCAAGAATGAGTACCATATACTGTAATCATCTGTATCCACCCATATTCAGGGAGGGAACATTTGAAGAAGGTAGGAAGGCTGCCCTAGTGACCTCAATGACCTGTAACAGGGCGCCCTCCATTTCTCTGAGAACTGTTCACCACAGGTATATTTGAATGCAATAACTTTTAACACGGCAGTCATTCTGACCCCCACAGGATTCACAGAAGTAAACCACAGAGTAAGTGGTTGGTCAGTCAGAAAAAAGCCTGAAAAAAGTCAGAAAAGAACCAAAGTAGCTCCTTTGAGATGAAAACGTCTTTGAGGATAAACTTCTACAAGTATAGTGGAAACAAAAGCAAGTCTAAAAGATTGGTGAGTAGAACAAGAGAGTGAGGCATTAAAGATTCCAGAAATACCTTCACTGCAATCGTCTTTGGGAATTGAGTATTCTTATTTTGAAAGTGTTAGTCACTCAGTTGTGTCTTACTCTTTGTGACCCCATGGACTGTAGCCCACCAGGCTTCTCTGTACATGGAATTCTCCAGGCAAGAATTCTAGAGTGAGTTGCCATTCCCTTCTCCTGGGGAACTTCCCAACTCAGGGATCGAACCTTGGTCTCCTGAATTACAAGTGGATTCTTTATGGTGTGAGCCACCAGGGAAGCCCAAATATCAGAAAAGTATTTTAAATAATGTTATTTATTCTTATTTTACTTGAATATAAATCATTACATGTTGAAAGAGAAAAGTATTTTAATTAATGCTATTTATCACTGAGAAAAGCATCTAACTCTGTGGTACTATGAATGATTGAGGTGTCCTTGTAAATGATTACCATTAAACAGGTTTTATAATATAAACTAAAGAGGAAGAAAGTTTTCATGAAAAATGTAGTCAGCACTTTTTGACATGAGTCAACATAGTCTTTCAACCTGGGACAGAATTTTTGAGGAGGCGTCCCTGACTAGTAAATGTGAATATGAAACTCCCAGAGAAGAGTATGATGGGACTCTTTACAGGCATCTCTATCTTCTCTTTCTTTTCCTAGGCAGGCAAAACATTTAGAGGTGTACCTAGGGACAAAAAGAAAAATTAAAATGAGGTAGAGATTGGGATCATTTCCCTTGTGAGATTTAATATAATCCTCTCTGACAGTTAGCTTCCCTGGTGGCTCAGATGGTGAAGCATCTGCCTGCAATGCGGGAGACCTGGGTTCGATCCCTGGGTCAGGAAGATCCCCTGGAGAAGGAAATGGCAACCCTCTCCAGTACTCTTGCCTGGAAAATTCCATGGACGGAGGAGCCTGGTAGGCTACAGTCCATGGGGTTGCAAAGAGTCGGACACGACTGAGCGACTTCACTTCACTTTCACTTTCTGACAGTTGGTCGGCCGTCAAACAGACAAGAGTGATGTAGTGGGATGTGCTGGGAGGCTCCTGCCATAGTTCAAGCAAGAGATAATGGAGCTTTGAACTATGATTTTAGCAGTAGCTATTGAGAGTCCCTTGGACTGCAAGGAGATCCAACCAGTCCATTCTGAAGGAGATCAGCCCTGGGTTTTCTTTGGAAGGAATGATGCTAAAGCTGAACCTCCAGTACTTTGGCCACCTCATGCGAAGAGTTGACTCATTGGAAAAGACCCTAATGCTGAGAGGGATTGGGGCCAGGAGGAGAAGGGGATGACAGAGGATGAGATGGCTGGATGGCATCACTGACTCGATGGACATGAGTTTGAGTGAACTCCGGGAGTTGGTATGGACAAGGAGGCCTGGCATGCTGTGATTCATGGGGTCACAAAGAGTTGGACACGACTGAGCGACTGAAATGAACTGAACTGACCTGATAGGAGACATGGTCAGGTTTGGGATATTGTGTTTCAAGAACTAAGAGGATTTACTGATAGAATAAATAGGAAAAAGCAGAAGAGCGAGGTGGTGAGAAGGCTGTGGGAAATTTTTCAAGAGAATGTCAACGGCACTGTTTTGACTGGGTTAGGTATTATTCATCTTGGTGGATGATTATCATCCTATTCAGCTGCCCAGTCTTTCTTTGGTTACACTGGGTCTTGGTTGCCATGTGCAGGCTATCTCTAGTTGTGAATGGGGGCTTCTCACTGCAGTGGCTTCTCTTGCTGCAAAGCACAGGCTCTAGGCACATGGGCTTCAGTAACTGTGGCTTGTGGGCCGTAGAGCATGCAAGCTTAGGAGTTGTGGCATTCAAGCTCTCGAGCTCCTGGGCTCAGAAGTCGTGGCACACGGGCTTAGTTGCTCCTTGGCATGTGGAATCTTCCCAGGCCAGGGACTGAACCTATGGCCCCTGTTTTGGCAGGTGGATTCTTATCCACAGAGAAGTCCCAAGACAGACAGTCTAGAATCTCTTCTCATGTTTCTGTGTCCTTATCTTCTTAGAGTCTCATCTCCAGAAGTTGAAACCAGAAAACTCCCTTTCCCAGGCTCCTTTGTAGCTAAGGTCAGGCATGTGTTGACTAAGTTGCTTCAGTCATGTCCAACTCTTTGCAACCCTATGGACTGTAGCCCACCAGGCTCTTCAGTTCATGGGATCCTCTAGGCAAGAATACTTGAGTTGACTGCCATGCTCTCCTCCAAGAAATCTTCCCAGGTCAGACATTTGACCTTGAATCTGGCCACCACATGTACTCATCAAGATTTTGATGAGGAATTCAGCTCCTTGAGGAAGCAAAGGACAAGTGGAATCCATTTGTCTGTATCTCTCTTTGTGAAGGAGCAATATCAGCTATTGTGGAGTCCAGTGTCCAGCCTCAGCAGAACGAGCTTACATGCCTGCACCCAATTGTAGTGCAGTCTTTGGAGCAGCAGCAGGGCAGTGCAATTTTGGTATTATTGCAGGAAAAAGTATCCCAGACCTAACTTTCTACTGTTCCCAGAAAGTCTGTGAGCTACCTGATATCCTCTACTCAATCAGGTAGAGTAGGCTCTGTTGTTTGCAAGAACACACATACATACACATCTGGAAACAGCCACCCAGAGATATCAAGCAGGAGTATGAAACTCAGAGGAGATGGCAAGTCTGAGGAAATAAACTTGAAGGCCACCGGTATTCAGACAATATTTAGAGTGTTAACCCACTCCAGTGTTCTTGCCTGGAAAATCCCAGGGATGGGGGAGCCTGGTGGGCTGCCATCTGTGGGGCCACAGAGTTGGACACGACTGAAGTGACTTAGCAGCAGAGTCTTAAAGTTAGAACAACTCACCAAGTAAGAGACCATATTTAGAGAAAACGAGAGTATGTAGAGGTCAGACAGCTCAGAAGAGGAGGAGTCAGGAAAGGATACTTTGAAGAAGGAGCCACTGAGACAGAAAACAAAACAAAACTGAATACTGAGACGTTCAAAGAAGTATTTTAAGAAGGACTGTCATGATTCTGAGCCTATGAGGTCAGAAGGAAGAACTCCTGATGAATAGAGAGTGATGGTCCCTAAAAAAACATACGTTCTGAACAATAGCCTTGTGTTTGAATGGCTAAGAATGAAGGGTCTAGGGACGAAACTGTGGAGGCATGGTGTCACATCTTAGGAACAATGACTGATAGTATGTAAATGAACTAAAAGAGCTAGAACTGTGAAGCTCATATCTGTGGTTCTAATGGGGTATTGATGTGGATCTGAACTTCATGGCATCAATGGACATATATGTTCTCTCCTGTCCTTCAACAGTGTTTAATAGCAATGCTGGTAGATGTGATGAAAACCATGGTGTGGGTATCTAACCAGACTTCCCAGTTCTCCACCTCCTGTTACTACAAGCAGGACCACCCCTTTTAAAATGAGGTAGCCCCAGATGATTCTTTATGTAAATAAGGAAATGGAGGTTCTTACAGTCTTAAGAAGGAGATGCTGAATATTCTGACAATTAGGGCAGAAGGGAATTGGCAAATAATGTAAAATAGCAATATCATTATTTAACAATAGTAAAAATAGCAATTAGTTTAAAAACAATTGTAGATTATAAGAGGTATCATCATATTTATATCACAAGTTGGTGAATTGGATGAAACTGGTTTTATTCAGTTTGAAACCTCATAAGAAAAAATTTGAAAACTAAACGGTTACTAAGATCAAAACGGAAAAGCACTAGTATTTTATCTGCCTCTGTCATGTCTTAAATTCAACATTTAAAAACTAAGATCATGGCATCTGGTCCCATTACTTCATGGCAAATAGATGGGGAAATGATGGAAACAGTAACAGACTTTACATTCTTGAGCTCCAGAATCACTGCTGATGGTGACTGCAGCCATGAAATTAAAAGACACTTACTCTATGACAAACCTAGACAGCATTTTAAAAAGCAGAGACATTACTTTACCAACAAAGCTCCGTCTAGTCAAAGCTATGGCTTTTCTAGTAATCATGCATGGATATGAGAGCTGGTCCATAAAGAAAGTTGAGTGCCGAGGAACTGATGCTTTTGAATTGTGGTGTTGAAGAAGACTCTTGAGAGTCTCTTGGACTGCAAGGAGATCAAACCAGTCAATCCTAAATCCTGAATATCCATTGGAAGGACTGATGCTGAAGCTGAAGCTCCAATACTTTGGCCATCTGATGTGAAGAACTGACTCTTTGGAAAAGACCCTGATGCTGGGAAAGATTGAAGGCAGGAGAAGAAGGGGATAACAGAGGATGAGATGGTTGGATGGCATCACAGACTCAATGGACATGAGTTTGACCAAGCTCCAGGAGCTGGTGATAGACAGGGAAGCCTGGTGTGCTGCAGTCCATGGGGTCTCAGAGTCAGACACAACTGAGCGACCGAACTGTCGTGTCTTAAATACAGTCAGCTTTTACTCAAAGAAAATGTACTTGGTTTATTACTATAATCTAGGTATGCAAATACAACCAAGGAATTCATATATATTTATGTACCAGTGTAGTATCTGACTTAAACAGACCTAATTTCTTGCCATTATAAGAAGCTGAGGTTCCTCATTGCTTTAATCTTAGGCGAAATTTCAATGTATCTTCAAGATAGGGTTTTAAGTTATTGTGCTCCCCAGATGAAAAAAATAGTTCAGTATACCCCATCTTGTTTGGACACGCAGCTTTCTACTGCCTCTCGGAGTGCAAAATGTATTTAAAATTCTCTGTTACAAGCTGTGTATAGAATCTCTCTACTTATTAGTAGTAGTTTGAACCATACAAAATTGCTATGCTATAGGGTCAAGAAAAGGTTGAATATCAGCAATTCATCTGGTTTAATGAAATGCTGTTTCTACATATGATATTGATTGCACACTTCATTCATCTCTAACATAGCTCCTGGGACATTTGATAACCTGTGTTCCTGCATGAAATTGAAATAGAAATATAATTGACGAGAAACATCAGCATGTACGCACTAAAACATACAGGTGCTCTTAGCTAACATATGCATGTTCCTGGCAGTAGCATCAATCATTCCATAAATTCTGCTTTTATATCATCACTAGCATGGAAGCCCAAATATTTAATTCAATAATTATCTTATTAGATATATTCAAGTCCTGAGTCCAAAAGAAATTCAATTTGTGTCTATAATAATAAAATTTCCTTGAAGGAAAATTGGTGAGACCAACTCACTGGGGCCAACCTACAAATCAGAAGAGTGACAGGATATCTTATATTCACTTCTACTATAATGTTACAGAGTAAGCTTATTATTTTTTAATAGGTGTGTAATTGAATATTAACAGTAGGTGTCACATACCTCCAAATAAGGTGTTAAAATACCCATGAAGGACTTGCAAAGCAATAAAATAGCATTTATTTGTCCTTAGCCTGACAAGTGACTTGGAAGTAAGTAGCAAGGGTGAGATTTTAAGAGAATAATTTCTTTATAAAATTTGTTTGCATGATATACATTACTTTTTTGTCTGTGAAGGCTTTGCATGTTTTTCTTTCTCTCTGAAATTATTTCTTACTACTCCAAGCCATGTTGCTCACACCCTAACTTAGTACTATAACTAGATTATTTGTTTTATAAGAGCTTTGTGATAGCACTTATCTCAATTTATTACCATTAAATGTATTTATTTCATCTAGTAGGACAAGCTCCATGAGGTCAGAAACTTTCTTATCCACCAAACATCAATCCACCATTAATTCTTCTGCACGGGGCACCATATACAAGGCATCAATAGGCAGGAGGTATGAGCCAATGGCTCAAAATGAGGAAATCTATCAGGTCAAATCTGTTGAGTCAATCCACATAATCATCTTGATCAATAAAATTGGCAGTTCACATGTGAGAAATACAAAAGGACTATAAAGAAATGAAAGGAGTCAAACTCATTAGCAGGTGACACAAATTTAATTATCACTCATCAAGTAGAAAAAAAAGATTTTTGTTTTTTGGATAAGTGCTGGCCAGAGTGTAGAGAAATTTCTTCCTTGTCTTTTAAAAATCTGTCCTTGATCTTAATTTTTCTACACTGGTCAAGTATAATGGTCAAACATAATCTCTTCAATATAAATGCAGCTATTTTTGAAATGATGACCAAATAATACTGGTGTCGAACTTTTGTAAACTTCCATATATCTGAATCTGTCCATTAAGTTTTCATTTAAATGTTTATAGGTATGGGCCCTCCATATCCATGAAGCAGTAGACAGGATCATACAATTTTAGAATTTGCGCATATACTTTCTCCTCTCTCTGCTGCTTCATCCCCACTCTGAACCTCATCATTTTTTCTAACTTTATGATTTTCTTTGACCTTTTAATTTTTTATCTCGTTAGACTTCTTAGATAATCATATGGCTAAAACCTTGACAGAGAATAGCATGGAAGCGTATACACGACCATATGTAAAATAGATTGCCAAAGGAAATTTGTTGTATGACTCAGGGAATTCAAACTGGAGCTCTGTAACAACCTAGAGGGGTGAGAAAGTGTGGGATGTGGGAGGGAAGTTCAAGAGGGAAAGGACATATGTATACCTATGGCTGATTCATGTTGTGTATGTCAAAAATGAAACATACTATAAAGCAATTATCCTTCAATTAAAAATAAATAATTTTTTTAAAGAGTCTGTCTTTTTGGATGATTGAGTGTTCCAACAGTTAAAAAAAGGAGGGAGGTAATTTAAAGCCTTTTTTTTTTTCTTTTTCTGATTGTGAAATAGTAAGTTTATGAACATGCTCCTGTCTGTGAGAGGCACAGGTAGGGATATGGAGTGTGAATCTGATCAGGAAGATCGGTTCTAGCTCTTTGTTTCACCTTTTCTTTTACCAAATTTATCACCTTTCTCAGTGCAGGTAGCATGTGACCCAAGAGGACAGAGAACATCCCCTTCTTCTAGATGGCTTTCAGCTGCTGCATCCACATTTCTGTGAGTTATTGGTTCACAGCCAAAAAACTCCCACCTTCATGTTTGGACATTTTTTTCCCAAGTAACCAGAAATAGGAAAGCCCCTTATGGGAAGAATAATTTCTGCTGACAGGGCTCAAACTTCAGCATACTCCAGGCTTTCAGTAAGTCTTACACTCAACTCGTATATCTGTTCAACTTCTGCCCTAGTTAAAAACAGCCTTTAACCCTGTTTAGCAGGCTCAGATATCATGTCCAAAAAAAGAAAATTCGAGTTCCCTTATCAGGTAACTCGTGTAACAACACAGCAGGAATGTCAATACTGAGGAAATTTACAAGCGATGCTCAGTACAGGTCACAGAGTGGACCCTCCGTAAACATAGTTTTAAAAACCAATGACTACACGCATAAGACTATTGCCTTCATAAAATACATACAACAAGATAACAACCATGTGTGCACAGCGCCCCCAAGGAAATTTCTATAGGAAACAGCAGATTTAGAGCCTTGGTTCAGGGGTGAGGTGAACCTGAGACTGAAGTCAACAACGTAACCCTAGTTAGCTGCCTACCTTTCTCTAACTCTCAATTCCCACATATTTAAAATAGACTCCGGAACTTCTCTGGTGGTCCAGTGGGTTTGATCCCTGATTGAGGAACTAAGATACCACATGCTGCAGGGCAACTAAGCCCATGCTCCACAACTAAAGAAAGGCCTCATGCTGCAACAGAGAGCCCGTGAACCACAGTGAAGACCCAGAGCATCCCAAATTTAAAAAAAGAGAAGACTAAAGATTAATAGTCATTAAAAAAGTAATTAAATAGACTTACAGTGTTTTTGTAGATTTAAATGGAATAATGTGCTAACCTCAGCATAATACCAGATTTACAGCATACATTCAGTAAATTATAAGTGCCTTTGCTTAAATAATTAAATCTTTTAAAAACTTTGCAATGATTTACTGATGGCTTATGAGTGATATAATCAAATCAGGAAGAATACAGAAACACTTGGGGACATTTTCTCTCAAAATTATAACCATGTTAATAACAGAGTGCTGCCCTCTTACTTTCACCTGCAGACTCCTGGTGCAAAGTTAACAAATTTTCTGAACTGTAATAAGATGACTAATGGGGGAAGTGGATAAAATAAGTTCATTTGAATTCTGTGTATTGATATGCAAATTATTTATCTGAGCCTGGTAGCTTCATTGAAGCTTGATGTTACTGAAGAATATTATGAAACATGATTTGTAACCAGCCTTTTGGCCTCTGCTGTATAAGGTGGTCATGACTGTAATTAAAGTTAATCACAAGTTATACTGCAGAGCAGGAAGTATTGTGATAGAGATGCACTGCGAGCGGAATGCCAGGATTTAATCACTGGATGCTAAAGGATCTATATCAGAGAATGGAGAAAGCTAGCTTCAAAGCAAGTGAAAATTAAGGGATTACATGAATCAAACTCTTAGAAGAAGAAATGTATAATGAATTTTGCTTATATGCATAAGTGGAGATTAAGCAAAATAGTATCCATCACAGTGGATAAAAAGTGGCATTATCTCAGGAAGAGATTTATGCAAAATAAATACTCATCAAAATATCACAGTAGAAGAGGAAAACTAGATACATCTAACAATCTAAAAATAACAAAATGATTAATGAATTCAGGTAAAACCTCACCTGCCAAATTATTCAGTCATAGACTGATGCTCTTAAGAGACTTAGGTACATGACTAAGTACTTATGATTAAATTTCAGATGAAAATCATAATTAGTTTTGCAGATACAGAACTTCCTCAGCTTACATTGGGGTTATATCCCAATAAACTCACTGTAAATATAATATATAAGTCAAAATGCATTTAATACACCTCACCTACTGAACATTAATAGTTTAGCCTAGCCTACCTCAAATGTGCCCATAACAGTTACATTAGCCTACAGATGGGCAAAACCATCTCACACAATGTCTATTTTATAACAAAGTGCTGAATATTTTAAATAATCTATTGAATACTGTACTCAAAGTGAAAAACAGAATGGCTATATGGGGAAAGAATGATTATACTTGTATTGATTGTTTACCATAGTGATTACATGGCTGACTGGGAACTGAGGCTCTCTGCCCCTGTCTAGCATCATGAGACAGGATTATACCACTTATTGCTAGTCCAGGAAAAGATCAAAATTTGAAGTACATTTCCTACTGAATGCATATCACTTTTACAGGATCCTAAAGTCAAAAAATCTAAGTTGAGCCATCATAAGTCAGAGCCTGTCTGAACAATGATTATAATTCCATAAATAATTCATATCTAAGAAATTAAAAATATGTTAGTATATTCAGTATACCTTCTTTGAGTTAGGAATCAGAGTAATATTTTCTCCTTAATTATTTGTATTTCATATTTTTAATAAGCACATACTACTTGATTCACTCTTTATAAATGCAGAATTTTAAGTCCTNCGGTCAATTTATTATGCCTATGCCTTGGTGATCAAACAGAAGATTTAACAGATGAATCTGATTACTCTCAAGTGAACTAGGCTAGGCTTTCCTCTGAAAAATTACAGTTTTAAAAGTACATGAATTTCATGTGGTATAAGAAGTTAGAACTTATTTCCCTTTTGCTGGTGATTGTAAAGAGTGGTAAGGAGGGGTGGGAAGGGACCTGGCAGGAACATGTAACTACAAATAGGCTGTCAGCTTGAATTAGCACTATTCTGTATGAAAGTGAAAAGTGAAAGTGTCAGCTGCTCAGTTGCATCTGACTCTTTGAGATCCCATGGATTGCAGCCAGCAAGGCTCCTCCGTCCATGAATTCTCCAAGCAAAAATACTGGGGTGGGTAGCCATTCCCTTCTTCAGGGGATTTTCCTGACCTGGGGATCAAACTCAGATCTCCCACATTGCAGGTGGACTCTTTACCATTTGAGCCACCAGGGAAGCCACTATTCTGTATAGGTAAAGCAAAATATGAGGTACCTAAGGACAAGTTCTTGCAGAAAACAATGTAACTCTACATAAATAAAGTAATGCAGTGCTCCTAAGTCATGATTCAGAAATGGAATACTGAGACCAAGAAAAAGTCACATTTACGACCACCACTAAAAAGTCTACAAACAATAAATTCTGGAGAAGGTGTGGGGAAAGGGAAGCCTCCTATACTGTTGGTGGGAATATAAATTGGTGCAGTCACTATGGAAAACAGTATGGAGGTCCCCCAAAACCTAAAACTGGAGTTACTGTATGACCCAGCAATCCCATTCCTGGGCACAAACCCAGATATAACTATAATTTGAAAAGATACAAGCACCCCTGTGTTCACAGTAGCACTATTTACAATAGCCAAGACATGGAAACAAACTGAATGTCCATTGACAGATGAATGGATAAAGAAGATGTGGTGTATACTTATACAATGGAAAACTACTCAGCCATGAAAAAGAATGAAACAATGTCATTTACAGCAACATGGATGGATCTAGAGATTACCATACTAAGTGAAAGTATATTAGAAAGAGGAAGACAAATACCACATCATATTACTTATACATGGAATCTAAAATATGACAAAAATAAACATATCTATGAAACAGACACAGAGAACAGACTTGCAGTTGCCAAGAGGGAAGAAGTGGGGAAGAAAAGGATTCGGAGTTTGAGATTAGTAGATGCAAACTAGTATATATAGGATGGATAAACAACAAGGTCCCACTGTATAGCACAAGGAACTATATTCAATAGCCTGTGATAAAACCATAATGGAAAAAATATGAAAAAGAATAAGCATATATATATATATATATGTCTATTGATATCAATCACTTTGCTATCCAAAAAAAAATTAACACAACATTGTAAATCAACTATACTTCAATAAAATATTTTTAGTTTCATAAAAGAAGTCATGTTATAGTAAAAGAAACAGAGAGGAATCACAGAAAATTAATAATTTTAGCCTTTGGGGTTGATTTGTCTTTATTATTACAGAAAAGTTCAGGGGAAAATATACTCCTTTGGGACATTCATCTGAACTGACTTTCCCGGAAGGATGGTGTCTTTGCTAGTTATTCCAGCAGCTTCTGAGAATAGGGTAATGAATGCTGCTTGTACTGATACAGACAGCCCATGACTCATAATGTGGGATCTGCCACTTACAAGCAATTAAAACTTGGACAAGTCATATGAACAACCTGAGCTGTTTCCCATCTGTATAACAGGTAAAAGGAATCGTGTCCTATAGGGTTGCCATAATTAAATTAAATGCCATGTAGAAAACATTTAACACTGGCTACTAGCTAGGCATCTGTATAAGATTTCTATTATCATGTGACAAATTACCACAAATGTAATGGCTTAAAGAAACATTCACTATTAATACACAGTTTTGTAGGTCAGAAGTTCAGGTGAGCTCAGCTGGGCTCTCTGCTTAGGGTTTTGCAAAATTGAAATCAAAGTGTCAGTCAGATATGTTCTCATCTGGAGTTCTGAGTCCTCCTTCAAGCATATTCCTATTACTGACAGAATGCGATTCCTTGCAGTCATCCTAACTGCCTTTATGGCTGTTGGCTGGAGGTCAATCAGCTCCTAGGAGTCCTTGCATGAGGCCAACTCTCCAGTACCTTAATTCTCTGACTTGAATGGATATCCACTCCAGTAGTCTTGCCTGGAGAATTCCATGGACAGAGGAGCCTAATGGGCTACAGTCCAGGGGTCACAAAGAGTCTGACACAACTGGGAGACTAACACTTTCACTTTCACATTTTCCCTTCTGGATCATGGAGAAAATGTGGTGTTATCAGCTTGAGTGACTAGAGGAGGCCTGACCATCCCCGTGAAAAAGAAATGCAAAAAAGCAAAACGGCTGTCTGAGGAAGCCTTACAAATAGCTGTGAAAAGAAGAGAAGAAAAAAGCAAAGGAGAAAAGGAAAGATATAAGCATCTGAATACAGAGATCCAAAGAATAGCAAGGAGAGATAAGAAAGCCTTCCTTGGTGACCAATGCAAAGAAATAAAGGAAAACAACAGAATGGGAAAGACTAGAGATCTCTTCAAGAAAATTAGAGATACCAAGGGAACATTTCATGCAAGATGGGCTCAATAAAGGACAGAAATGGTATGGACCTAAGAGAAGCAGAGATATTAAGAAGTGGCAAGAATACATAAAAGAACTGTACAAAAAAGATCTTCATGACCCAGATAATCACGATGGTGTGATCACTCACCTAGAGCCAGACATCTGGAATGTGAAGTCAAGTGGGCCTTAGGAAGCATCACTACGAACAAGGCTAGTGGATGTGATGGAATTCCAGTTGAGCTATTTCAGATCCTGAAAGATAATGCTGTGAAAGTGCTGCACTCAATATGCCAGCAAATTTGGAAAACTCAGCAGTGGCCACAGGATTGGAAAAGGTCAGTCTTCATTCCAATCCCAAAGAAAGGTAATGCCAAAGAAGCCTCAAACTACTGCATAATTACACTCATCTCACATGCTAATAAAGTAATGCTCAAAATTCTGCAAGCCAGGCTTCAGCAATACGTGAACCATGAACTTCCAGATGTTCAAGCTGGTTTTAGAAAAAGCAGAGGAACCAGAAATCAAATTGCCAACATCCTCTGGATCATGGAAAGAGCAAGAGAGTTCCAGAAAAACACCTATTTCTGCTTTATTGACTATGCCAAAGCCTTTGACTGTGTGGATCACAAGAAACTGTGGACAATTCTTAAAGAGATGGGAATACCAGACCACCTGACCTACCTCTTGAGAAGCCTGTATGCAGGTCAGGAAGCAACAGTCAGAACTGGACATGGAACAGCCGACTGGTTCCAAATAGGAAAAGGAGTACGTCAAGGCTGTATATTGTCACCCTGCCCATTTAACTTCTATGCAGAGTACATCATGAGAAATGCTGGGCTGGAAGAAGTACAAGCTGGAATCAAGATTGCTGGGAGAAATCTCAATAACTTCAGGTATACAGATGACACCACCCTTATGGAAGAAAGTGAAGAGGAACTAAAAAGCCTCTTGAAAGTGAAAGAGGAGAGTGAAAAAGTGGGCTTAAAGCTCAATATTCAGAAAACTAAGATGATGGCATCTGGTCCCATCACTTCATGGGAACTAGATGTAGAAACAGTGGAAACAGTGTTAGACCTCATATTTTTGGCGGGGGGGTGGGGTGGGGTGGGGGCTCCAAAATCACTGCAGATGGTGATTGCAGCCATGAAATTAAAAGATGCTTACTCCTTGGAAGGAAAGTTATGACCGACCTAGATAGCGTATTGAGAAAGAGACATTACTTTGCCAACAAAGGTCCATCTAGTCAAGGCTATGGTTTTTCCAGTGGTCAAGTATGGATGTCAGAGTTGGACTGTGAAGAAAGCTGAGCACTGAAGAATTGATGCTTTTGAACTGTGGTATTGGAGAAGACTCTTGAGACTCCCTTGGACAGCAAGGAGATCCAACTAGTCCATCCTAAAGGATCAGTCCTGGGTGTTCTTTGGAAGGACTGATGCTGAAGCTGAAACTCCAATACATTAGCCACCTCATGCAAAGAGTTGACTCACTGGAAAAGATTTTGATGCTTGGAGGGATTGGGGGCAGGAGGAGAGGGGGACGACCGAGGATGAGATGGCTGGATGGCATCACCAACTGGATGGACATGAGTTTGCGTAAACTCCGGGAGTTTCTGATGGACAGGGAGGCCTGGCGTGCTGCGGTTCATGGGGTTGCAGAGTCGGACATGACTGTGCATTGAACTGAAGTGCCCTTTTGATCAACTGTAAATCAACTGATTTTTAACCATTATGATCTTTGTGAAATCCCTTTTGCTCTGTGAGGTAACAGAATAACAATTGTGACTTCTCATCATAGTCACAGTTCCAGGTATGAAGTTGGGAAAAATTTGAGGAACATTTAGAACTCTGTCTACCACCCTCAGTACATGTTAGTTTCTTTGTCTTCCCCTGCGGCTATTTCCAAGAGACGCAGAGCCCTGTGCTGATATTTTTCACCTAAATTTTATTCATGAAAATAACCACTGTCCACATAGTTTCTTTAAGATCTGGGAAATTAAGAGCTGGTATCCCAAAAATGCAATCTGCAGAGTCAAGTGACAGAAATGCTAAACCAAGGGCCACTTACAGAATGATATCAGAAATTCTGAAAAATCTATAAAATACCTGTTGCAGTCTCTTCAGTTAAATCCACTCATAGGTGTTCACTCTTGAGCTGAAAGCTAAATAAGCCAGTGTTACATGAGCAAAATATAAGCTGTAAAGAAGATAAGGAGTCTAAACAACATAGACACTCCCTAAAAACCACCCTTATTTCTATTCACAGATGAAATTCATACTCAAGTAAAACCATTCATCTCATATTGGGCTTCTCTGGTGGCTCAGATGATAAAGAATCTTCTTGCAATACGGCAAACCTGGGTTCGATCCCTGGGTTGGGAAGATCCCCTGAAGAAGAGAATGGGTACCCACTCCAGTATTCTTACCTGGAGAATTCTCATGGCAGAGGAGCCTGGTGGGCTACAGTCCATGGGATTGCAAAGAGTCAGACATGACTGAACGACTAACACGCACACACACACACCAGGACTCAAATATGCAAAATCCTGACTGTGACTTGACCCCACAGTCTTCCAGCTAAGATCACACACCTCATCTCAGGGCTTAATGAAGCTTAGATTCTCGATGTCTTATCTCAGAAAGAATTCAGTGACGGACAAAGTGATAGGTAAAAAGTGGAAAAAGTCATAGAGAAACACTCCTCAAACAGTGTAGGCCATCTCAGAAGGTGAGAATGGACTCAAAATGTGGTGTGGGTTTTTTTATGGGCTGGGTGATGTCATAGGCTAATGAGTGGAAATACACATGAGTCTGAGCAAGCTCCAGGAGTTGGTGATGAACAGGGAAACCTGGTATGTTGCAGGCCATGGGTTGCAAATAGTCGGACACGACTGAGTGTCTGAACTGAACTGACTGAACGAGTGGAAGGATTATTCCAACAATTTAGGGGAAGGGACAGAGATTTCCAGGAATTGGGCCACTGCCCACTTTTTGGTCTTTGATGGTCTTCCTTGGAACTGTCATGGTGCCTGTAGGTGTGTCATTTAGCTTGTTGATGTGTTACAATGAGCTATAAGTTTAGTTTGTCACTCAGTTGTGTCCAATTCTTTTCAACCCTGTGGACTGTAGCCCACCAGGCTCCTCCATCCACGGGATTCTCTCGGCAAGAATACTGGAGTGGGTTGCCATTTCCTTCTCCAGGGCATCTTCCTGACCCAGGGATCGAACCCAGGTATCCCACATTGCAGGCAGTCCCTTTAACCTCTGAGCCACCAGGGAAGCCCACAATGAGCTATCTATCGAGAGGCTCAGAATCTAGTGGAAGTTGACTTGCATGACATCTTAAACTAATCTGTTTATGTTGTGTCCTCAGGCTATGTCATTCTTTCAAAGGTTGTGCCCTGCCCTCTTCCTTTCTGGTTTATAAGTAATAATTGCTTTGGGATTAGTTGAAGTATTAACTCAAGTGTCAAAGATAGACTATTTAGTGGAATTAGGGATGCAGACCTCCACTAAGTCAAGAGACCAAATTAAAATGCACTCTTGTAACTATGAGAAATCAACAAAGGGAATAAGAACCCCTCTTCCAACCAAGGTGCTCTAAAGGTGGAAGGTCAGAACCACTGGTGGTGGCTTCCTTGTTGGCTCAGTGTTAAAGAATCCGCCTGTCAATGCAGGAGACATGAGTTTGATCCCTGGTCCAGGAGACTTGCTGCAGAGCAACTAAGCCTGTGTGTCACAACTACTGTGCTCTAGAGCCCAGAAACCACCACTACTGAGCCCACGTGCTGCAGCTACTCAGCCTGTGTGCCCTAGAGGCCTTGCTCCACAACGAGAAGCCACACAATGAGAAGCCCACACACTGCAACTAGAGAAAAGAAGACCCAGGACGGCTTAAAATAAATAATAAATAAATAAATGATTTAACAAAAAATCACTGGTAGCCATCTTTCCTACCACATGGAGGAGCCTTAGGGTATGAAATTGATACATGCTTTACATAGACTTTCTTTATTAATAATGCTGCTGCTGCTGCTAAGCCACTTCAGTCGTGTCTGACTCTGTGCGACCCTATAGACGGCAACCCACTAGGCTCCCCCGTCCCTGGAATTCTCCAGGCAAGCACACTAGAGTGGGTTGCCATTTTTTTCTCCAATTCATGAAAGTGAAAAGTGAAAGTGAAGTTGCTCCATCATGTCCGACTCTTCGAGACCCCATGGACTGCAGCCTACCAGGCTTCTCCGTCCATGGGATTTTCCAGGCAAGAGTACTGGAGTGGGGTACCATTGCCTTCTCCACTATTAATGCTACTCATCTTCATATTAAATCTGGGAATATAATTAGAAATTTTTTCTAATATCTTTCTATTGATACTGGGAATATCTTCAAAGATCTGCTTTTTCTTCAGCTTTTATAGACTACTCTCCAGATAATCACCAGATTATTGACTTAAACTATTGAAGCCTTTAAACTTACTACTGTAAACAGTCTTTTCATGGTTGTATAACTATTGGTTTATGTTTTGAATTTGTGCTTTATTCTTTGCTGTGATTAGAAAGTAAGTCATCCGGGCACATGTGATGGTTAGTTGCTTCCCTTGTAGCTCAGTCGATAAAGAATCTCCCTGCAATGCAGGAGACCCGGGTTCAATTCCTGGGTTAGGAAGATCCCCTGGAGAAGGAAATGGCAACCCACTCCAGTATTCTTGCCTGGAGAATCCCACAGACAGAGGACCCTGACAAGCTACAGTCCATGGGGTCACAAGAGTTGGACATGACTTAGGAACTAAACCACTGCCACCAATCACTTAAGAATTCTTTTAAGATAATTCTTAAATTCTAAATCCTTCTAAATCCTTTTAAGAATACCTTGTCAGGGTGATGTCTTGTGGCAGGTAAAGCAGCCTTTCCTAGAAAAGGATGAGGTGCCTTTAGGTGATCCATCAGCTACCATAATAAATTTCTCCCATTTTTGCCCTTATCTTTGGGCCTCCAAAACCACCGAGGTTACAGGACCACAGCACCTGATAGGGATGTCCATTCAGTTCTGCCTCCCAGGTCAAGTGGTGGAAAAAAGCGATCTTGATTAAGTTTTCATGCTTGTGTTAAAGTAAAAGCATGCAGTGTCCTTACCATAAGGCACCATCAGAGGTAAGAGCACCAGAAACAGCTTTGTAATCTGAGGAACAGTCAGAAGGAACACAAGGGTATACTGTTCAACAATATATATCCTCAGAAAAGTCCACACAGTAACAAAGACCCAGGATGGATAAAAACAAATAATAAATAAATAAATTACTTTTTTAAAAACTCACTGGTAGCCAAATTACTTCCTAACTCAGAAGTGAGTTAGTTTCTGAACACAATCAGATAATGTCTCAACGCTTCAGTGTTAGAACACAGAGAAGAAAGAAGCAAGCAGGAAACAGAGGAGCTGGCCAGCAACCAAGAGAATCTACTGGAGTAAGCAATGATTGGCAAGTGACGCTTACAGAGCATATTAGGTGATGGGGAGATTCTCTTTAGAAATATTATTAGTAAGGTCTTCATATTTAAAGTGATGTTAGGATAGTTACAGATTATTGAGACTGAGAAAATTCCAAACTCTGATTAGGGACATGTCATAAAAATGACCTCCTGTAACAGACTGGTGTGTGGCAAGAACACCTAGGTGCCCACAAAAGGATGACAGAACTGGGCAACAGAAGCAGGGGGTTCAAAGTCAAAGATGACCATCCTCAAAGCCACACTTGACTCCAAGTCCCCACTGCCCACTTACAGAGGAGTAATTTGTATTTCAGACAAGGTATGCTACAAGTCATGTGCAACTTGTTTTTAATTATGCTTATTAACCACATAATAAACACTACGTGATCCACATTCTACAGCTAGTGTCTGTCATTTCTAAAAATCCTCAGGAGATCTTGTCAAAGACAAATGACCTGGAAGGATTTTATCTGACTATTATGGGCAAAATTTTGTGTTCAGAGAGGTAAACAGATTCCTCCTGGAATGTTACCTCTACCCTACCCATTGTGTAGTTAAGCACAGCACAATATTCTTGATCAGCAGATCCTATAATTTATGTATCGAATTGGGCACCATCGTGTTGGTCTATGAAAGCACAATTGCAGAACTGAGTTATTGAAAGTTATCTTTGGATCAGTTGGCTTCTGAGAGTACAATAGAAATTGGTTGTACAACTGCTGAAAATGGCTAGTGGGGAAAATAGGTGCTCCAAGGAATCCTACTTCCCAAAGGAAAACACTGGCAAATAATTGAACTTCAGTATTTTCAGACCCCCCTTCAAAACTCAGAGAGGAAGAAATCTCAATGACATAAAAGTGCAGCAGTTTCCAGAATTTTGGTGAAGTAAGTAGCTGTTTTTCCCCTTTTCTGTTTGTCTATTTCTTTTCCCCTCAAACCTTAATAGGAGAAGGCAATGGCAACCCACGCCAGTACTCTTGCCTGGAAATTCCCATGGACGGAGGAGCCTGGTAGGCTTCATTCTATGGGGTCACTAAGAGTCAGACACGACTTAGCAACTTCACTTTCACTTTTCACTTTCATGCATTGGAGAAGGAAATGGCAACCCACTCAGGGTTCTTGCTTGGAGAATCCCAGGGACGGCGGAGCCTGGTGGGCTGCCGTCTATAGGGTCGCACAGAGTCAGACACGACTGAAGCGACTTAGCAGCAGCAGCAGCAATCCTTAATTATAAAAAATGAGATCACAAGATAGGTTCATATTAGAAAGTAAATCTAATAATACATCAAAAGAAAAATATGTAATGTTATTCAGGAAATATAAGGATGGTTCATTATCATACAATAAATCAAGTAGGTGGATTAAATAAGAAAAAGCTTATTAACCTATAAAACATTAACCTAACCCCTGACTAAATGCACCCAATACTTTGCCTAACCTGTTGGTTCTTTTCTTAGATTAAAAGAAGTAGGAATGAAGAATCAAGTAATTAAAGAATGACTAGCTCTCTACACCCATCAATCTCCTTAGCAATTATGCAGCTGACCAAAGGGTAAGATAACATCTAGAGAAAGATCCTAAAGAGTCAGACAGCCTGCATGCAATGGAAAATGATGGAGAATCTGTCTCAGTGATTATTGAGATTACTTTTCCATTTTTCCCTTTAAAAAATGTCATGGCTAAGGAAAATCTTTGGAGTTTTTCTCAGGACACGAGTCTACCTTCTTCCCAGACTGCTGGCTCTTCTGATTAAAGCAACTTTCCGTTCTACCAACACTTACCTCTTGATTATTGGCTTTTGAGCAGCAAGTAGCCAAACCTGAGTTCAGTAACAGCAAGAAAATGTAATCTTTAAAAGATGAGATAAAGACATATTTATAGTCTCCTATCCCTAGTGTTTTACTAAACTGTATAGTTAACTGAAACTACCAAGGAAAAAAATGCAATGAAATTCTAAATGTATCCTTGACAAGCTTTAGGTTAGTAAGCTAGGTTTGGGTGAAAATAATCTACACTGTATTTAGATAACTTTCTTGTGGAACTATTTTAATCAAAGTTTTTTGGGAGATGGGGGGATGCCAAATAAATTTTATAAGATGATATTCAGCATATATGAATATAATCATAAGCTTTTTCTTATTTAATCCACCTACTTGATTTATTGTATGATAGTGAACCATCCTTATATTTTCTAAATAACCTTACATATTTTTCTTTCGATATGTTNCTATACAATCTCTACTTTTTAAATATAAAGTGTTCTTTTCAAGGAAATACATTATATTCTTTTTAAATGGACATAAGAAAAGTGGGTAATATATATACAGTGGGCAAAGAATGTTGCCTGTCGTATCAGTAAGTAAAGTATGTCACAGGCATTAAGCTACCAGCCATTTCAGCTGCCACAGTGATGCACCCTGAGGGTTTAGGATGAAGAAAACAGAATACTGGCCCTAGATAAAGGTGCCCATCAGAGGAATCATTTCGGTGAGCCCAGACTCTTGCATCTTCCCATACATAGAAGAGCACTAAATTCCTTAACTTAAGGTATCTAATTTTCTTTAATTAACAGTAATTTTGGGATGTTCCAACTATCTTGTTTTTTGGTTTTTTTTGTGGTTTTTTTTTTTGTTTTGTTTTCAAAAATTTCTGTATTTTCTGGCTCCTCTCTTACCTCTTCAGAACTGTCCCTCAGTTATCTGTGAGATTATCTTTTGGACTTAAGTCTTCAATATGTCCACTGAATAAAGCATAATTCTCAACTTTCAGGTTCCCTATTTTTTTTCAGTTGACAATGAGTATGTGTTTATGCATGCACAAACACACACACACACTATATAGTTCATCAATGTCGCTTAGTTTTTCAATTTCCTTATCTGTTTTGACATTTAACCCTAAAGTAATCTTACTTAATTTATACTACAACTTGATTTTTTATCACTATCTCTTTCCATTTTTAGTCTATCTTCCTCATACATACTTCCTTTGCTACTAGACACACACTGGGTTTTGACGGTTACATCAGTAGGAATTGTGCCTATTATAATTTTAAAACATCTTAGTGCTTTTCAACTTATAGCTAAGCTTTTCTGATGGAATATTGACATTCTTGCCTTTTCCAATATTTACATTTGCCTTGTATCTTTTGATTAATCTCATTATTTTTTGAATTCTTTAATACTTGGTCTTACAGGGGAGCAGAATTTGCTATGCCAAATCTTGTCTCTTTGGCATATTGATTATCTTAGACTTAGTATTTTTAAGAAACTGCATATATAGGAGAAACTTTGAGCACTGAGTAGAAGTTACCCTGTAAGGGAAATTTACTTGTATAAGGAAATCTCCATTTGTAGGGTGTCTCCCTGCTACACTGTGAAGAGGGAGATGACCTTATCTCTAGAGACTATTATCAATGGAGAAGGCAATGACTTAAATTTGCTTAAACATCTTATCCTTGGTTTACTGTGCTTTTCTCTGTAACTTCCTATCACTGTCAACCCATTCCCATCATTTTCTGTCTTAGTTGAAGATACTATTTAAGGTGAGGGCTTCCATTTTATTTGAGAGTTACTCAGTTTTCCCTAGTTTCTCTCATGCATCTGTTAGATGAACCACTGACCAAAACCACCTGCCCTGGCCAGACATAATAGTAACCGCTTGCATGAGTTACCTTACAACAGGAGGTCTGATAAGGAACTTGGAACTAACAAGCTACCACCCACTGGAAGAATTCAGGAAAGGGCAAAAGGAAAAAGGAAAAACTAGTTCATATATCCTATCAAACTCCAGAATTCTCCTCTCTAGAATATACCTCAGCTAAGCGATGCACGTGCCACCAGGAAGGACCCTGAGTCAGAACGACTGGCCGGAGATACCCAGGAACTAACCTCTTTACCATAAAACCCAAGACTGCAGAAGTTTTCCTGGGTTCCCTTACCCTGCTGCTCTCTGCCCTGGCACCCCTTCCCAATAGTCTCTTGCTTTGTCAGCACATGTGTCTCCTCGGAAAACTCATTTCCAAGTGTTAGACAAGAGCCCCCTCCTAGGTCCTGGAAAGGGTCCCCCTTCCTGCAACATATACATGTCATTAGATTTTGTTTGTCTTTCTTCTATTAATCTGTTTTGTGTCAATTAAATTATTAAGCCAGTCAAAGAACTAGAATGAAGAAAATTTTCCTTCCCTACAACCTGAACCAAGTTTCCTGTGAACAACACGTTGCCTGATTTTGTTTTTTAAACTGATATGACAGCCTTTATCTTTTTATGGAAGAATTTAGTCAAAGAAGTCAGTTTTCAAGATGAACCAGGGCACAGGAGGGAGACTTCCTTTGCATATTTAAGTAGACTGTGTTCCAAAGATATAGAAATTGTTGAGGCTGGAGAATCACCTTCTTCTATAAAAAGGTGCTTCTATAGGGAATGCTCCATGAATTCCAATTGCTTTGCAGACTGTCTTAAAGTCACCATGATTCCCTGGTAACACTTCTCATCAAAGACTGTTCTATGGGGAAGAAATTAAAAGCTGAACAGTCTAAGAAGCTGAGACAAGAAGCAGAAGAAAAAAGAAAGTGAGGGATCAGATAATATAAGTCACCACTGAGCCAATTAAGGAGAAAGGGATGCAGCAGGCTGTCCCAGACAAAACCTATTGGAGGTCAAGTGTAGACAACTAGTACGAGTCCTTGCACAGCTAATGTATCCCCGAGTGTGAAGTGAGGAACATGAAGAGAGGCGGCCTCCTACCATGCACTTGCCAGTTAACAAGGCAGGAACATTGCAGGCTGCAAAAATAACAGGTGATGCCAAGAGCATGGGTTGATCCAGGTTGTATGAGGCCTGCCTGAAGCTTCAACTATGTGGAGAAGGGGGATTCTTTAAGCAAAAGAACACAAAATTAGGTGCAAATGAATATTTATTGAGATAAGAAAAGGAATAATAAGAAATGACTGGGTTCTAAGAGATCCAGGTCTTTCCTCTTAGGTCTTTTTGGAAAAGTAGCCAGAAATTCTTCTGTAGATGTTGCCTGGTTATATTCAAGTGTTCCTTCTTCAGGTAGGACACTTAGAACTCTCAGCCCTGGGTGGGACTATGTAAGGGAGAGACCCAAACTTAAGCTCAACTAGTCTACTGGTAAATCGACCTCTAGCCAAAGTGTTGACTTCTATAAGGAATAAAGGATGTATCCATTCAATACAGACTAACCCAGGCAGCCAGGCCCAGAGATATATGAGGCAATCCTAAAACAAAGGGCTATTAACAGGTTGTAAACCTAATTTACCCATCCAAAAGTTCAGGTGATTTGAGGACTCATGTCAGTGCACAATTTCTGAATTTTTAATGTTAGTTAAGGCACACCCTTAACTAAGGGTTAAGGGAAACACAGTGGAAGAGAAACACAGTGATCAGAGAAACACAGTGGAAGAAGCTGAATTCCTGGGGAAAATATGTTGGGGAGCAAGATTTTGTAAATGCTGAGCATTTGGCAGCACCACTCACTTTCCCCAAAAACAGATGGGACTAAAGTGGGAGGAGCTGAATTAAAAGACAATTTGGTGGATGTACAGTAGAGCAACTTGTACAAGTAAACTTAAGAAATTATATATTTTTTTTAATTTGTATTTTATATTCAGTTCAGTTCAGTCGCTCAGTCGTGTCTGACTCTTTTTGACCCCATGAATCGTAGCATGCCAGGCCTCCCTAGTCCATCACCAACTCCCGGAGTTCACTCAGACTCATGTTCATCAAGTCAGTGATGCCATCCAGCCATCTCATCCTCTGTCGTCCCCTTCTCCTCCTGCCCCCAATCCCTCCCAGCATCAGAGTTTTTTCCAATGAATCAACTCTTCACATGAGGTGGCCAAAGTACTGGAGTTTCAGCTTTAGCATCATTCCTTCCAAAGAAATCCCAGGGTTGATCTTCAGAATGGTCTGGTTGGATCTCCTTGCAGTCCAAGGGACTCTCAAGAGTCTTCTCCAACACCACAGTTCAAAAGACATAGTAAATAATTGGACCATAAAAAAAGCTGAGCACTGAAGAATTGATGCTTTTGAACTGTGGTGCTGGAGAAGATGCTTGAGAGTCCCTTAGACTGCAGGAGATCAAACCAGTCAGTCCTAAAGGAAGTCAGTCCTGAATATTCATGGGAAGGACTGACGCTGAAGCTGAAACTCCAATACTTTGGCCATTTGATGTGAAGAACTGACTTATTGGAAAAGACCCTGATGATGCTGGGAAAGATTGAAAGCAGGAGGAGAAGAGGACAACAGAGGATGAGATGGTTGTATGGCATCACTGACTCAATGCACCTGAGTTTGAGTAGGTATGCTGCAGTCCATGAGGTCACAAAGAGTCGGACACAACTGAGCCACTGAACTGAACTGATAGTAGATAGTAGATTAACAATGTGTTAGTTTCAAGTGTACAGCAAAGTGATTCAGTTATACATTTATATGTGTCTATTATTTTTCAAATTCTTTTCCCATTTAGGTGAAGTAATCAGAAACATGGGCTTCCCTGGTGGCTCAGATGGTAAAGCATCTGTCTGCAATGCAGGAGACCCAGGTTTCGATCCCTGGGTTGGGAAGGTCTCCTGGAGAAGGAAATGGCAGCCCACTCCAGTATTCTTGCCTGGAAAAATCCCATGGACGGCGGAGCCAGGTAGGCTACCTTCCATGGGGCCACAAAGAGTCAGACATGACTAAGCAACTTCATTTTCACTTTCACTTTCACTTTCAAGCAGATACATATTTTAAAATTTGTAGTTAATTAGCTATTAATTGGTTAGAAAAATTCAGAAGGAAACAGAGTGAATGACTACAAGCCCCAGAGGAATGGACTAGCCACCAACCTCCTACCAATGAGGCTGGTACAAGAAGCATGGTTCATTTGGGAAATCATATCAAGTTCTCCAAAGTTCAGTGTTCAAGAGGATAATGTGAAGTTATCTTAAGGAAGCTAATTCAGTGAAATTTCTTATTCTGAAAGAGGTGGAGGAGTCAAAAACTTTGGATGGATTTAATCTGGATTTAAGTCCATGAAACCAAACTTAGAATTTTCTGGTAAGGCAAACAAATATTCCCCACTCTTCAGGCTTGTCAGTCCTGCTGCTGAGAGCCCAGTACCTGTCAACCCCTTCCTCTAGTCAGTGGAGAGATTAGAGACCTTCGCCTGCAGGTGTGTCCTGGATTAGCTCAGGGATGGGGTGAGTTTGAATGTGGTTATATTTTAAGACCTTAACCTCTTCTTGGGTAGTAGTATAAAAAATGGAATTTCCCAGTGACTCAATAGTAAAGAATCTACCTGCAATGCAGGAGACTCAGGTTTGATTTCTGGGTCAGGGAGATCCCCTGGAGAAGGAAATGGCAACCCACTCCAGTATTCTTGCCCAGAGAATCCCATGGATGGAGGAGCCTGGTGGGCTACAAAGGACCACAAAAGAGCTGGACAAAATGGAAGGGACTTAGCAGACAAAAATGATGTCAGTTGTATCGGCAGGACCCAGAATTAGGCACCTTGACTTAAGTTCATATCCTTTGGAAGCTTATCGTATGTATGCATAATCTCTTTCATACATGCCTAATCTATATATAAATAAGGCTCTCCCTCCACTCATCCACTAAGATAATCTTGAATTTTACTTGGGCAAGGAACTGACAACTCACTGAGTCTGCCAGAACCTTCTTTCTATAGAAATATGTCATGTCCTTCAGTTTTATCTTTGTCCTGGCGGGTTTCAAAGAGACCACTGTACCTCTTGAGAGAAGAGTTTAAAAATTTGCAAATACCTGTTGAGCTCTGTTATACCAGCAATACTCTCTCTCAAACCAATTTTTTTTTTTACTTAGGTCACACAGTTTGCAGCCACTTGTACAGAAACAGACTTGCTAACATTTTATAAAGGAAGCATCAGGTACAGGTAACTTAAAGCAGTTGAAAGAATATTATGTTTTAGGTTCAACATAATACTCCCAGATAAAATCCTCAACATAGCTTCTTATGTTTCCCACTGAAATGGGATGGTCAATGATAAATGGACTAACATTTAAGAGAATCTGAGGGATTGGAGATAATGATGCCCTCATTTTACTGTATCCCAAATTCAATTTGACTTTGGTCTTAGGGACTTAACTAAGTCTGATGAGTATAAATCATTCTATCAGCACTTTTGTATGTGGGTTTTGTGGGAATAGAGCATCTAATAAATCTTTGATTAGTTTTTGTGCCAATTGACATTAATCATAAACTTTCTGTGTAAGAATCTCAAGTTAACAAAACTTGCCTTTGATTTAACATTTACTTAGTGGAGAATGTAAAACGAAAATGTTAAGGCAAAACTGTATTCTAAAACACGGTTCACCATACACATTTCCCTGAAAATAAAAAATTTGTTTACTCATGTGATATAGTTGTAATATATTTAATTGGTGACTTTCTGTAAGTTTTTATTTTTATTTATGGGACACAGCTACCAAATTGTAGTTATAGAGAATATTTGGGATTGATACAGCATTCACCACATTTGTAAATGTGGAGGAAATATTTACTAGGATGAAAGACCTAATCCCAGACTTTTAAATAAAGATTAAGAGCTTAATCTAAGTACAGGAATGTCAAACAAATGCCAAAAGGATTTAAGAGTAGAATATAAAACTACATTCAATTCTAACTGTAACTGTCAGCCTAACTGTAGGTTATATTGTTAACGGTATGATAAATGCAGTTTATTCAGTGTTTACTATTCTTCAGGCAGTTTTAAGCATTTTGCATGAACTAATCATGGAAATGTTATAACAATCCTATAAGGTAGGTACTATTATTAACTCTATTTTCCAATAATGCTTTAAATATAAAATTAATAGGCAAAGCCAATTTAGTTTCAACTGTACTTCGAATCTCAGCTGTAAATATAACATATTGAGGATAGTATTTGTCAAAATTATTTGTGATAAACTACATTATTGATTTAACTGATCATTTTTTATAATCACTGCTATAAAAAGATATCGAGTGAGGTATTTTCCTGTGTTTGCTTTTGTCATGGATACTTGTAAAAGAAAATAAATTGACAATTTTATAAGTTTGCCATGACATTTTAAATTGTCTCACTTTTGCCTGGAAATTTATTTTAACAATTTAAGTAATGTATGAGATATGATGTGTATATGAATGTGATGATCAAAATTTATACATGCTCGGGCACTACTGATATCATAGACAGAGTACTGTTCTAAATTAACGAAGTGGGTGTAGGATCTAATACACATTTATGCCCAATGGTGGCATCAGAGGAAAAAAAAATGTATCCTCAAGCCAAATATGTACACCAACATCCACATATTTCATTGCACACTATATCCAAACTCTGATTATAGGGACATTTTTAAAAGAACATTTTCTCCTCCATTAATTATGTCAATTGCTTCCCCAGCAATTTACACTCATGAACCTTGGTTTCCAAGACATTTTATAATGACAACATAAATGAATGAACAGAGACTTTTCAGCCTTCCCTTTATATGAAAATGGTTAAGGGCACCTTTTAAGCGTTCCCATTGTTCTATCACTGTGTACTTCCACTGAGAATAATTGCATTACCTTTGCCTACTCTAAGATATCCTTGAAAATAAAAGCCAAGGTTTTATCTCAGAGGCAAATGTTCTGCAAACCAGAGACAGTCAGTGCTGTACTTCCTAATTCCCTTGCCGATGCCCATGACCTTCACTGTCATCAGTCTTGGAGAACAGCTTTCAGGCAGTTCCATTTTGGTGACTGAAAGTGAAATGCTTTGTTCAAACCACCACAAACAAGTCACAGAGCAGCTCTATTTACATGTTAATAGAACAGCAGAACAGAGATGCTTACAGCAACCAGAAGTTACCATCAAGATCCCTCACAGAGACTGTATAACTTTAGGTGGTATTTTACAGATGGCTCTTAAAATAACCAAAAGATGCCCTATTTTAACCTTACCTAATTAACTTATATAATGTGGATACAAGAATATTGCACATCAGCCCTGCTCCCTGGTCCTGGGCCAGAATTCTTTCACAGTCAGGACATTCTTCCCTTGGAATGAGGTAGAAGATGATGGATGTGATATAAATTACCACTCTCAGGCCATAAATTACTTAGGCTGGGTCCCTGCCAAGGCTCTTATCCAAGGAAACTCCAATGGGTCAGGTTGAGTACCAAGATACCCTTCAAACAGAAAGGATATGCAAATTTTAGCAATCCTATCTATAACTATAATTCATTCCTTTCGTGGATTCATTTTCACATTTCACATTTTCCATTAGAACAGAGGCACTTCCCCAAAGGACCATCTCACCCCAAATAATGTATAAGATGTAAGGACTTATCTCTCATGACTAATTCATCCCTTGAACCTCCTTGGAGAACTAGGAGAGGGTGGTTTCCTCATTATTCTCCTAATTGCATTATCTAATTTGGACAGATACAGTTTAATACTGAGGATGAAGGCTTTCTTTGGCCTTTATCAGTTCTAAGTTATCTCTGATTTATTTAAATAAAATAATACATTAAGCCTCTAGTTAAACATACCATATTTAAAAACCTTGCTTATCACCTTTCTCTCCCAAGAACACATTAAATGATATTACAGGAATGAAAATAAAGTTTTAAGTTAATACAGACAAATATAGGAGAAAAAAAAAGATAGTAGCCATAGAATACTTTTATGGGGATGACACAGAGAGAAATAACTGATTATTAAGGCAGAAGGAACCCAACCAAGGCACCTGTAGGGAGAAATGCTAATGATAAGTGAGAATATGCACCCCTGGCCATTGTTCCTAGGACTTGGAGACACAAAGTTCTTCAGTGGGCAAGGATCAAACTGGTTAAATATAAATACAAATATAAATATATATGAAGCAATTAGAATCCATGATCCTCTCTTTTACTTCTGAAAACCAATTGTACCCCATTCTTAGCCAGGGGGATCAAATTTTTACTTTCTGGAGAAATTGACCTAGAGAGGTTTTGGACAACCAACATCAAAGAGGCAGGAACAAACTCCCTTATCTTAAAAAAAAAAAAGAGAGAGAGAGAGAGACTATAACTATATAAAAGTTTGCAGGGCCACTGCATGATGCATAGTAGAATTCCAGGATGTCTTCACACTAATTGGTGGGGCCTTCAACTACTCTCATCCACCCAGCTCACATAAGACCAGAATATTTTACCACCACTTTCCCTCCATGCCTGAAGAGAAGAGTGGAAGGTTTAAAAGATTTTCACATATTTATGCTTGAAAGTCTGCCAAATGAACCAGCTAGCTCAACTACTAATCACTCTATAATATTAATAAAACAATGTGAAGTAGGGGCCCAACTTTATTCTTTTACATGTGGATATCCAGCTGCCAAACCCCATTTGTTGAAAAGACTCATAATGCTTTTTGTTTCTCTTTATCTCCCTACTGCTTGGTTCTGGAGGCATATTCAGCTGTGGCAGTACATGGCAAAAAGAGAAACTAAAGCTCTAGGCTTTCGTCCATCAGACCTAGAAAAGGGCCCTTTGGGAATGAGAGAGTGTCAAAGATATTGAGGAGAGGGCTCAATGTGTATGATTCTGACATGAACAAATACCAAAGCTTTGGTAACCCCAAATCACAGAGCAGAAATCTGTGTAGCTTCCAAAGTGAGCAACCAAAGCAGGTCTAAAGAATAGAGCAAAGTGAGAAATGAATTGAGTTGGATCCACAGACCACAAGGCATGGGTTAGAACTTGTGGTCTGAAGTTAATTTTATTGTCTGCTAAAATAAAGGAAAATACACACAATTTCTCTAGTATTTAAATAAGATGTAAGAATCTATTAATATAATATTCAGAATCTCCAGGATATAATATAAAATTACTTGCTATATGAAGAATGAAGAAAATCTCAACAACTCACAAAGTAAGAGACAAGCAACAGACACCAATCCAAAGGTGACACAAATGTTGGAATTATGATACAAAGACTTTCACAGCAGCCATGATAACCATGCTCTGAGACCTAAGCACCAACACTGAAAGCATGGATCTTCTCAGCATGGAAATACAAGGTATAAATTGAATAAAATGGAAATTTTAGAACTGAAAAACACAAAAACCAAAATTTAAAATACAGCTGATGTACCCAACAGCAGAATAGAGATGGCTAAAGAGTCAGTGAACTTAAACCTAGGTAAATAGAAATGATTCAATTTGCACCACAAAGGAAAAAAAATTGAAATAAAATGATCGTACCCTCTCCCATGGAACTGTGTAAAAATGCTAAAAGGTTTAACTTTCATGTCACCAAAATCTCAGAAGGGGAAAACGAGGAGGGTAGTTTAGAAAAAAAACTAAAGTAATACATGGAAACTTTGAAAAATATATAAAGTTATGGGTTCATAAAGCTTAGTAAAACCCAAACATGATAAACTCAAAGAAGTTCATACCTAGACATGCCATAATCAAATTGATGAAAACCAAATTCTACCACCCCTTCTACATGCATGAAAGCAGTCAGAGGAAAAAAGCATATTATATATAGGGAATATATAATTGGAATGACAATCATCAGAAATCAAGAAGGCCATTAAGCAGTAGGACAACACTTTTAGAGAGTCTACCAAAAATAGCTATCAATCTTGAATTCTATATCCAGTGAAAATATCCTTTAGGAATGAAGGTGAAATAAAGATGTTCTCAGATAAATAAAAACAGAGAATTCATCATTGGTACACCTGCTCTAGAACAAATGAAAGTATTTGAAATTGATCAAAATTGAAAGCACAGCATATCAGAATTTGTGGAATTTTACTCTAAAGTAAAATATATAGCATTAAATGCTTATATTAGTAAATAAGAAAGGTCTCAAATCAATCACCCAACCTTCCACCCACAGAAATCAGAGAAAAAGAAGAGCAAAATAATCCCAAAGCAAACAGAAAGGAGGAAATAGAAAGAGCAGATCAATGACACTAAGCACAGAAAAAATTAGAAAAAAAAAAAATCTATGAACATAAGAGCTCACTTAAAAAAATTATATTGGCCAATCTCCAATAAAATTGACAGAAAAATATGATGTTCGAATGACCAGTTTGAGAAGCAAAATGGGAGCTACCACTACATACCACACAAGCATTTAAAAAGAGTAAAGTATTAGTACAAACAACACTATGCACACGATGCTGATAACTTTGATGAAATGGGCCAATTCCTCAAAAGCTACAGTCTATCAAAACTCTCCAAGGTGAAACAGAAAAATGACCAAAACTCTGGAAGGGGCAGATATTTCAAACAGACAAAGCTGAAGCAAATAAACCAATTTATTGTGCTTGTTGAAGATACTGTACCCATGAAGTATTTAAGATGAACAAAACTTTTCCTAACCAGAGAACCAAGTTATTTAGTACGGAGCTTGAAAGGAAGGCTTAACAACTTTGGAATCATTGGAGATAACTTTAAATTTTAGATTTTTTGCATGTGTAAATAGAGCATTCCCTGAAATTAGAAAGATATTCTAATTATATGTAATTTAGTATCTGGGCTTCCCTGGTAGCTCAGATGGTAAAGAGTCTTTCTGCAATTCAAGAGACCCAGGTTCAATCCCTGGGTTGGGAAGATCCCCTGGAGAAGGGTATGGCAACCCATTCCAGTATTCTTGCATGGAGAATTCTACGGACAAAGGAGCCTGGTGGGCTACAGTCCATGGGGTTGCAAAGAGTTGGACATGACTGAGCAACTGACATGGTATTATCTATATAATAAGAATAGTAATATCTAACATTAAAATTAGATATTAATATTAATATATAGACA
>SJYQ01001759.1:320093-344928 GCA_006410935.1 Redunca redunca
ACATTGATGCATTTTTACACCTTTACTTTTTAATTCATGATGGAAATAGCAAAGATGACCCATACTTGCTGGCCTTAGAAACATTCATGAATTTATCAACTAAAACTAAACCATTAAGAAAATGGTCTCTTATTTCCCATTTATATTTGACTTCTCTTTTCTTCCCTACCCTTTCATTCCCACTCACTTTGGAGGAAGTTTTTTTTGTTTGTTTTTAATTTTACTTAATTTTCTTTAAACACTTGATTTTAAAACTTTATTATTTTTTATTGACAATACATTTTAAGAAACATTCTGTAATTTCACAATAAATAGGAGCTGAGCGAAAAAAAAGAGTAAGTCAAGAAATTGTCAAAATATCCAACAACAAGGACATAAACCAAACCATGCTTCACTTATGTAATATATTATGAAAAGAAATTTACCAAAAGTTTGAAATGCCTTGGTAAGTTGTTTATACTAAGTGAATAAATGATAATTTTAAAATTAAACTTTCATTTTCAATTTAAACACTTTAAATTTTAAAACTTGACTTTAAAAACTTAATTTTCTTTAAAAACACAACTTCTGTTTGGTATATTTATGTAGCTCAGAATTAAAAAAAAACAAAACAAAACAAAAACCAACCAGAATACAGTGAAAACTCCTCTTCTTTCTGGAGGAGATATCACACAGTCTCCCTCCTCAGAGATAACCAATCCTACTAGTCTCTGGGTCTCTTCCTAGATATTTTATGCACATGCAAATGATCGACCTCCCTGATGTCTTTCCACAGACAGGGTCTCTCTGGAAGCCACTGATCTTTGTTCTCTTTACACGTGTAAGTGCTCTGTGCTCTCCTTAGCCTCCTCCAGCCCAAATGGGACACCCTCCATCTCCCTCGGAACTCCCTCCAGACTCCGTCTCATAAATGTCTGGTCCTATCTGCTTAGCCTTGGTGACTTCAGTTTTCCTTCCTCTGAGTTCAGCCCCGTTAGAGAAGTGCTCACTCTGAATCTGGGGGTTGACTGTTGATTTGGGGCTTGGTCCCTTGGTTGCAGCCTTTTGCCTCTCTCTTGGCTTTGGGCTCTGCAGGTCACAGGCAGATCTGACTCCTGAAACCCCCTCCAAATCTGAAAAGTGTGAAAGTGTTAGTCACTCAGTCATGTCTTACTCTCTACAACCCCATGGACTGTAGCCTGCCAGGCTCCTCTGTCCATGGAATCCTTCAGTCAGGAACACTGGAGTGAGAAGCCATTCCCTTCTCCAGGGGATGCTGGGAACCATCACACACCCCCACCTTTCTTTTCTTGCATTTCAGAGAACACAGGCTGTCTGGTCTTCCCCTCATGCCTTTGTTTCCTCTTGTTTCCTTTTTGTTTTTTTTTTTTCCTTGCTTGTAAATGTCCAGTCATTATCAGAAATTTCAACCCATCTGGGCTAATGAACTCAGTGCCCTTTACATTTTCAGAGATAATAAAGCAAAGACCATGGTCTTCATGTTATAGCTTCTTCCCTCTGTGAGAAGAAACCTCTATCTCTTTACCCAATCATTGGCTAGCACACCCCTGTGACCTCTATCAGAATCAGAAGCTTCTCCAGTTATATCAACAGCCAGCCATGTCAGGAGCACTTAGCTACATCTCAGATTCTTTTCCTGTTGGTATCTGGGAGGAAAAAAAATACACCAAGGACCTTGTTACTCCAGGTGGCTGATGAAACATGCAGAGCCACACTAGCAGAAATCTGGTTTTGTAAAGAGTAAACTCTGGCTGTAGCTTTTCAGGTTGAACTCATTTATGCCAGCCAAAAGAGTCTGTAGTGCACCAGGGCTTTCATAAGATAGGATCACAAACTCACACGGTTGGAGATTTTCCCAATATAAAAAAAAATTGATGACAGTAAAGCAGTATCCTCCAAGCAATAATGAATTTCAAGAAGGTGATTAGGAAGTAAAACTGATTGTGTCCTCTTTATGAAATGAATTAAGCTGACTAAAGTAAAATACCCTTAGAATATAATCAGACATTATTACTTGTCTTTCTACTTCTCTCTGGCAAAAATATAATAATTCACTTTTATAAGTCAGTCACTAAAATACCCTTCTTTGGGGACTTCCCTGGCAGCCCAGTAGGTAAGACCCCACACTTTCAATGCAAGGGATGCCTGTTCAATCCCTGGTCAAGGAACTAAGATGTCACATGCCATGTGGCCAAAAACTAAAAATTAAAAAAACAAATTTCTGATTACTCTTAGCCTTAATTTTCTTTAAAAAAAAAATATCCTTCCTTTATCTGTTAGGACAGAAGCATGGGTGCTTTGAATTTTCCCGTTCCTATTGCCATAGACTATGGAGACACCAGGCTTCCCAGGTGGCACTAGTGGTAAAGAACCCGCCTGCCAATGCAGGAGACATAGAGATGTGGGTTTGATCCCTGGGTCAGGAAGATCCCCTGGAGGAGGGCACGGCAACCCACTCCAGTATTCTTTCCTGGAGAATCCCATGGACAGAGGAGCTTAGTGGGCTATGGTACATAGGGTTACAAGGAGTCAGACAGACTGAAGCAACTTAGCACGCATGCACACATGAAGACACCTTGGAAGTATGATGTCCAACCATTAAACTATGTAATATCATTAGAAAGTGGCTTCATCATAATTTGTAGGACTATGGAACCAGTAACCTGTATTTATGAGTTAATTCTGAAGGCTTATTAGGAAGTTAAAACTGGACCTATGAACTTATTATTATATGCACATGATATCTGGACTGAATGACTGAGAAAAGCTTGTGATTCTACAGCATATATTTTATACTATAAATTTTGTCTGTGACCTGAGTTTTCAAGATAATTGCCAATGATAACTCAAAGTATATGAGTTTATTCAAANCCAATGATAACTTGAAGTATATGAGTTTATTCAAAGCAATATGTTCACTATATTTTGCACACTTATCATTTTCTTTTGAAACCATCCTAGAGCCTCTGGCATTAATATTTCCATGTACAGAGATCTTGATATGTAAAATTAATCTCTTATAAGCTGCTATGTATGAATTTATGACTAAAGCTGCATCTAGGTAGATTGGGACTAGTTTGAAATGTCTAATCCTGTCTGTTATGATTTACTCACTAACTTCAGGATAAAAGTTTTTAGCCAGGAGTTAAACAAGATGACAGGAAACAAAGCAAGAGGTCAGCTCGAATGGGCACTTCACTTTCTCTCTCCTTCACTCCTACCCAGTCTCATGTTTGTCTTGTCTCATACCCAACTAATCTTCTAACAAATAAAAACCTGTAGATAAAGGGTAAGAATGGCTGCCACTCAGAGAAGGAGAAGTCAGGGCAATGATTACACACGTCCTTCTCACTTTCAGCTCTACAAGAAGCCCTGGCACATTTAGCTTGTATTGGACACATTCTCAAATCCTCAAATGCTCTCCATTTTCAAAGTTAAGTTTAAGGTCAAAGGTAGTCATTTCTTTACCTAGCAAACCAAAACCAATAAGGAAAATATTAAACTAAACTGGGCCATGAACCATCAGATCCCTTTCAGTTTTAGTAGGAAAAACATCAGGATCAGTTCCATTGCTAGACTGAGAATGAGTACAGCTAAAAGGAAAGAAAGGGATAAAGTTAGACAATTAATGCACTAAGGTTCTCTTTATAAATTTTTACCAATATTAAATCTTATAAAATATTCAGCCTCAGTTAATGTTTATACCTTAATACAATATATAAATATTTTGGTAATTCTTTCAACATACTGACATATATAATGAAGACATCATCTACATTAAATGCCTGATAAATTGCAAATAAAAGTCTTCTTGCAAAGAGTTTGATCATGGTCTCTTTTATCTAAATAAGAAGAAAGGTCATCAGAATAACTGTCATCAGAAAATCCCTACTGAATACCCTCAATGTAAGTCACTCCAGTAGACACCAACAGTGAAAACTACGTGAGGTGATCTTTGCACTCAAAAGCTTGGAATCTAGCTGGAGACTTCAGATATGACATCCCATAGCCCCTGACAGCTTCTGACTTGCTTAAGTAGAGACTGACCAGGAAAACGACAGCTGCAGAATGGTCTTGAGGTCTCAGCTGAGGTTAAAAACTGGAAAGTGGTATATGGCATACTGTTTGGTAATTCTGTCTAGACTCACTCAGCAGCCCAAGTGTCAGAGTATAGACATCAAGGTCCACATATATCCATAGAAAAGAAAACTTAATTCGCTATATAAGTAGCTTGATCTTATAAAGATACCTTTGTTACCAGCTTATAAAAAATTCTACAGCTGTAGGAACACAATAATACCCTAATAAAGCAGCAGCTAGAATTTCGGAAAAAAAAACATACAAACAGTGGTTATTCTTCTTTCTCTCCCATTTGACTGATATGTGATTTAAACTCAAGTTTCTCAGCACAACCTATTTCCTCATCTGTAAAATGGGAATTATCTTTGCTTGCTTCTTCAGAACACAGTGGTGGAAACAAGCTGAGAAAAATATTTGAAGATATCTTGTAACCTTTGGGAAGGTTTTTCTTGTGCTGATCTTTCTATGCAGCATAAAGTTCTTTGAGTTTGCTCCTTTATAAAAATATTCAAGCCATATTAATATGGTCTAAAGATGCACATAAATTCCACTTCTAGGTATATACGCAACAAACATACACACACACACACACACACACGCACACTAAGAAAATGTCCGCAAATGATCATAGCATCATTACTTATAGCAGTGAACAGTGGAAACACTCTTTCCTTCAATCGATGAACAGATCAACAAAGTATGGCATATCCATGTAATGAATGGCTACCCAGCTATAACAAGGAATGAAATCCTAATACATGATACAACATGGAAGAACCTCGAGAACATTATGCTAAGTTAAAGAAAGCAGGTATAAAGACCACGTATTATATTGTTCCATTTACATACAAATCTAGAGTAGACAGATTCTTAGAGACAGAGAGGTGAGAGATTGCCTAGGATTGAGGAGGGAGGAAGGAAAGGAGAAGAAAAGGGAGGGACTGTTAATATGGAATGTCTTCTTGTGGTGATGGAAATATTCTGGAATTAGTTGTGATGGTTGCACAAGTTTGTTAAAATACTAAAATCCATTGAAATATACACTCTAAATCTAGACTGCATTTTATGATATATAAATTGTTTCTCAATAAAGATGTTCTTAAAATGCATACAAACCACCCTCTCAAAAGAAAACCCACAAAAAGAGCACTTGTCGTTTCAGTAACCTGAAGGATAATGCTTTCAGCAATGTACCCAAAAGTATTTTATCTAAGCAAGTTTAGCTGCTACATATGCATTTGAATTGTAATACCCATCATCTCAGATGCAGCAGCAAGCGTAGAGAACTCAAATAAATTTGCTCTGACATTAGGTGACACAGAAGAAACCATTCCTGCCCTACTGAATCAACATTTTCTTAACCTAACCCTCCCCATCATTCTGAGAATTCCTTACTTTCACATATAATCTCTAATGTTGAGTAGCCACTAAACCCTGGTTTGCTTGCTACAAAGGACTGATTTTGACAGGACCAAAGTTTAGTTGCTTTGGTACAAAGTTCAAAATAGTTTAAACCATTTCAATAGAGACAATATAATATATAGAATGAGATGCCCACACGGACAGGATAAGTCCTTGTGAATGGGACAACTAGAATAATGAGTACTTCTAGCATGCCAGGGGTTCTTCTAAGTGTTTTCCTTAAAGTAATTCATTTAATCTTCATAACAGCTCAACAAGACGAATAATTATTTTATACCCATTTTAAAAAATCAGGGCATCAAAGCAAAGAGAAGATAAATGGCTTGTCCAAATTCATGCATCTAGTAAGTGACTGGGCTGGGCTTCAAGTTCAGGCAGCTTGACCCTTGAAATCTGAACTCTAGATCTTCCCTCAACATGACTCTTAAATATAGGAGAGTATGCAGAATAGAGGACAGTTCCTGCCTTCAAATAACTCCTATGTACTTAAGGACAGATAATGTATCTAGTAGGAGAGCAGAGAAGGATTCAAAGCAGAACCAAATTAGGAGTTTAAGTGACCAACTTCTTGGCATACCCAGAGAAAAGGACATGTGAGGGTCCAGTGAGAAGGTAACCATCTGTATGCCAAGGAGAGATGCCTTAGGAGAATCCATTTCTGCCAACATTGATCTTTAACTTCCAACCTCCAGAACCATGAGAAAGTAAATTTCTGTTGTTAAGTTCTGGAGTTTGTTATGGCAGCCCTGGCAGACTAATACATAATCCTCCCTGTCTCTTCTCACAGCATGCTCTAACTCTTCCATAGAATTTCCATCACATGACATTGTAATGATCTGTTTTATTTTCTACGTCTCCTTTCAGCATAGAATATACCCCAAGAGGGGACTTCCCTGATAGCTCAGCTAGTAAAGAATCTGCCTGCCATGCAGGAGACCCCAGTTTGATCCTGGGTTTGGAAGATGTCTTGGATAAGGGATGGGCTACCCACTCCAGTATTTTGGGGTGACCCTGGTGGCTCAGATGGTAAAAAATTCACCTGGGTTCGAACCTTAGGTTGGGAAGATCCCCTGGAGAAGGGCATGGGAACCCACTCCAGCATTTTTGCCTGGATAATCCCCATGGACAGAGAAGCCTGGTGGGCTACAGTCCATGGGGTCACAGGGAGTCAGACACCACTGAGCAACTAAGCACCATATAGCATACCCCAAGAGCAAGGATTTCTATTTCTTGTTCACCACGGCAGCCTTAGCTCCTCGCGTAGTAGCTAGTACCTTGTAGGCACTCAATAAATACTTTTGAATGAATCAGTTAACAAGTTAACATTTTAAAGATGACCAACATCTTAAAAGCCTTTTTATCCATCCCTTTTGAAAGGCTTACAGATAGATGGCTTTATTTTATGTATTTTAAGGTTTGTTCTACAAGCTCCAAGAAGACTTAAGATTCATTCACAGCCACAAAACAGTTAACTTCTGCAACAGTAAGCAGCATGATCAGTATCTTTATCTCAACATCATGCTCCTTGGGAATATGAGCACACACTACTGAAAATAGCATAAGGGAGTTTTACTATAGCTTGCATTTCAGTTCTCAGAATTCTGAGCACTCCACCTGCACTGTCACCCACATATGGAATTGGGGGCAGCTGCAAATATCTTGGGAGTGAGGTACTGTGAGCTTCAGAAGAGTAAGTAAATAGAGTAGTTGAGAGGAGAACCAAAGTAAGAAGAGAGCATGTCTAGTAGGTTAAAAGTGAGAGATTTTGCAATGAATGCAAGCTGAGATCTCTGGGTATATGGCTTATCAGAGAGAAATGAGCAGAACAAAGTCCATGGAGGGCTAGACAAACATCTGGAAGGCCATGGCACTGTGGATAGAGAATAGAGGCTTCAGACTGTCACTAGTTTGGTCAAACACCAGTCTAGACGCTGCTGGGCAGGTGTTTTTTAGATGGGATCAACCATTTAAATCAGGAGACTTTAAGTAAAGCTGACTACTCTCTGCTACATGAATGGGCCTCATCCAATCAATCGAGTGTGTCCAAAACAAAAATGGCTTTTTCCCAAAAGAGAGGGAATTTTCCTCAAGACTGCAACATGGAAACCCCACCTGAATTTCCAACTTGCTGGCTTGTGGAATTCAGACTCGAGACTTCAAGATCAGCTCTTACTTAAATTTCCAGCCTGTCAACTCACCTAAGGATCTCATATTAGACATGCCAGCCCCTGCAACTGCATGAACCAATTCCTTAAATCTCTCTATCTCCCTTTTTCTTGCTAGAGAGATAGACAGACAGACAGATAGATCCTATTGGTTTTGTTTCTCTAGAGAGTCCTGCAATTTACTAACCTCATGATCTCACAGATGTTGTTTACCCTTTCTGAGCCTCAGTTTCCTCAGTTTTAAAATAGGCATAATAATTCATCATTTACATGAGTTGCAGTAAGTACCTATGATAGTTCCTGGTACAAGTAACACTCAATAAATGATAGCTGTTGTAATATTAATGTAACTAAGTCAGTGCTTTGGTGATTTATTCAAGCAAGTTTTTTATTCAGGTAGTAGACATGAAAAGAAAATTTTAAATATATTTAAGCTCTACTTATTACTGCATATATAATCTATTATTTTATGTCACTTTAATTCAGCAATCAATTAAATGATTATTTCTTACATGTCAGCCCTATGGTACCATAGATGAATTTGTACATTTGTACAAATGGTACAATTGGAAATAAAATAACTGTTTCAGGTGTAGAAAACAAACTTATGGTTACAGAGGGGGAAATGGAAGAGGGATAAATTGGGAGATTAGGACTGAAATATACACACTCCTGTATATAAAACAGATAACCAATAAGAACTTACTGGGTAGCATAAGGAACTTTGCTCAATACTCTGTAATGACCTATATGGGAGAAGAGTTGAAAAAAAAAAAAAAGAGTTGAATACAGGGTATATGTATAATTGGTTCACTTTGCTGTACAACTGAAACTAACACAATATTGTAAATCAACTATACTCCAATAAAAATTATTTCAAAAAAAATAGTGTGTCCTCATAGACTAGCAAACAGGGCATAGGTACAAACTAATCAATCTATATTAGAGTTATACAAACAATCCTGAGAAAGAAAGATGGGCAAACTCATTTGCTCACTAGCTCATAGGACGGTGAAGAAAGGACAAGGTATTATGAAAAACCATAGAAAAAAGGCACCATCTGAGCTGGGCCTTAAAAGAAGAGTTAGGGAATTCCCTGGTGGTGCAGGGGTTAGGTCTATGCTCTCTCACTGCCAAGGGCCCCAGGTTCAACCCTGGTGGGGAAGTAAGATCGTACAAAGTCACACAGTATGATCAAAAGTGTGACCATGGCTGGGGGAGGCAGGGGCAGTAGGGCTTTCTTGTTAGATAACACTCTTCTTCACTTACTGTTCATGGAAAACAGGCCTCAACAGGCCCAGTGACAGCATGCTTCAGTCCTTCCAACTTGCTAATTAAAAGCCTATCTTGTGTCCATATTACAGGCATGCCGACAGGAAGAGAACAGGCAAAAAAGGGCCTAAACACCCAGGGTATTCACAAGTGGAGGAGAGCAAAATTTTTACCTTTTATCTGGTTCAAGTTGTTGGTCTGAAGCACCTGTAAGGTTGAATTTGTGTTGACATATGGACAAACAAGGGCCTGAATTGCCAGCAATCACTGATATTCTCCTTCGTGGACACAGGGAGTGACACCAGGTTGCCACATTGGAAAAGACCCACTAAAAGCATAAGGTGTTATTAAGCTTCCCCAGAAGACAGTTTGAAACAGTCTAATGCATTTCAAAGCCTCTGGAACAGAAAAGAATGAAAATAAAGAGTGCTGTAATTTAGATGTTAATATCTCATCAAGTTTTATGTGTTGGGAAAGGGAGGAGACAAAAGCTGGGGACAGCTTTTGTAGTCTCTTTTTCAGAAGCAGATAATGTGGCAATAAATGGTTGGCTGCCCTCAAATCAGACATTTTATGCTACCTTTGTGATCCATATTCCCCACTATATGGTAACATCAAATCAGAAGAGGCAGACATGAGGGCTCTTTATTCTGAGGCCAGATCACAGCATGTGAAGAAACATGGTTCCATAAGGAAAAGGAGTGCTTCTCCCGTGCCCTGGGCTGCAGGATGGACACCTAGGCACTTCCTGGCGACATGTAACCAATGAAGCTGTTACTCAGGAAAGCACCAGTCCCATGCTTAAATTTTCAGGCAACTAAAGCAACTCTAGAGGCACACAGATGTGCTTCTCATAGAGCATTTTAAAGAGAATCATTGATAATAGAGCTATTAGAATGCTATTGTGCAGGTAGAAAGTACTAAACTTCCATCAGAGTTTGACCACACCATATCAGAACTACTAGTAGGATGTCACTCGTGTTCTGAAGTGTGTGTCAAATGAGAAGGAGCAAGGGATTACTCCTATTGTTAGTGTGGTGTGTGTGCAATGGCACTTTGTTAGCATGACTAGTACTGTCCCCAGATTACTATTTAATCCTTCAGTTCAGTTCAGCTCAGTCACTCAGTCGTCTCTGACTCTTTGTGACCCCATGGACTGCAGCAGGCCAGTCCTCCCTGTCCATCACCAACTCCCGGAGTTTACTCAAACTCATGTCCATTGAGTCAGTGATGCCATCCAACCATCTCATCCTTGGTCATCCCCTTCTCCTGCCTTCCATCTTTCCCAGCATCAGGGTCTTTTCAAATGAGTCAGCTCTTCACATCAGGAGGCCAAAGTACTGGAGTTTCAGCTTCAGCATCAGTCCTCTCAATGAATATTCAGGACTGATTTCCTTTAGGATGTACTGGTTGGATCTTCTTGCTGTCCAAGGAACTCTCAAGAGTCTTCAACACCGCAGTTCAAAAGCATCAATTTTTTGGCATTCAGCTCTCTTTATAGTCCAACTCTCACATCCTTACACGACTACTGGAAAAAACATAGCTTTGCTAAATGGACCTTTGTTGGCAAAGTAATGTCTCTGCTTTTTAATATGCTATCTAGGTTGGTCATAACTCTTCTTCTAAGGAGCAAGCGTCTTTTAATTTTATGGCTGCAGTCACCATCTGCAGTGATTTTGAAGCCCCCCAAAATAAAGTCTGTCAGGAATTCTGGAAATCTCCAGGCCAGAATACTGGAATGTGTAGCCTTTCCCTTCTCCAGGGGATCTTCCCAACCCAGGGATCGAACCCAGGTCTCCCACATTGCAGGTGAATTCTTTACCAGCTGAGCTATCAGGGAAGCATTTAATCCTTGGTAAGGGCATATTGCTTGCCAGAAGTGCTAAGCATTTTACATGGATGACATCACTGCATCTGCACAGGATGGAAATGTAAACTATATCACAGATATAGTTATCTTTATATGTTGTATATATATACACTACACTCTTCTGATGAGGAAACTAAGCCACAAAGATGTTAAGAAGGCCCCAGGTCACACAAATAATTAACAACAGAGTTGGAATTTCAACCTAGGCCATCTGGCTTCCTGTCTAAGCTGTTACTACTACTCATCTCTATGTCCTTGCTCCCAGGCAGGAAAGCAGGGGGACAAGGGCCAAGGGCATAAAGACAGGAACGTCTACCCTTATAGTACTTCTAAATATTTCCCAAAATGTATGTCCTATCTAATTTCTGATGTAAAATTTCTGACGTTAATGTGGCTTTGGTATGGGACAAAATCTTGCATTTCCTAAAGGTAACTAAACCTCAAGGCACATTTACATAATGACTAAGTTTAAACTAATGTGTCAACAACCAGTGGAGAATTGGATATTTGAGAGGCTTTCCCTGGATATTACATGGCTGGTATTGGCAAAATAACAGATTAAAAAAAGCTAGAGTTAGCAAAAATATCCTCATTCCTTAATTCATAACATTGTCAGGGGTCACTGGAACACACTCTTAAAATCTCCTGCTCTTTTTATGTTTTCATAGTTTATATTATGAAACAAAGCTTCAGATATGTATTCACAACAAAGCAGTTTAGGCATAAAGTGCTGCGTTTTTTTCCAAATGTGGATTATTAAAGCAGGCAATATGACTCTTTTTGACTTTTAGGGAGAAATGTCTAATAGTCCAGCCTAAATTACCTTTAAAGCTCTATCAGCCTCCTCTGTTTCTGAGTTATTATATGTATTTGGTGGTGCTGTTCAGTTGCTCAGTCATGTCCAACTCTTTGCAACCCCATGGACCACAGCACACCAGGCTTCACTGTCCCTTCACTATCTCCTTCACATGTCCATTGAATTGGTCCAAACTCATGTCCATTGAGTCAAAGCCACCCAACTATCTCATCCTCTGTCACCCCCTTCTCCTCCTGCCTTCAGTCTTTCCCAGCATCATGTCTTTTCCAATGAGTTGGCTCTTTGCATCAGAGAGCCAAAGTATTGGAGCTTTAGTTTCAGCATCAGTCCTTCCAATGAATATTCAGGGTTGATTTCCTTGTGGATTGACTAGTTTGATCTCCTTGCTGTCCAGGGGACTCTCAAGAGTCTTCTGCAGCACCACACTTCAAAAGCATCAATTCTTCACAAGCATCATGTTGGTGTTTAATTATTTACTGTTTTGAACTATAATATTATTTTGTAATAATACTACAACTGTGTCTTCCCATCTGGGAGGCCTGAGTGTTGATTATACTTTTTACTNACTCTCTCTTTTAGCAAAATTCTGTAGTCAATATTATTACTCAATAAATATTTGTTAAGATGATACTACAAATTCTCTTATTTAATTTATTGAGGTAGTCTGCTTTATTAGATTTCTACATATTGGACTCTTCTGGTATTCTCAGAATCATATTTTCTGGAAAAGCTAAGAGAAAAGAGGATGTTTCCCCCAAAATTTAAAAAAAAATTTACCAGTAAATCTATATATTTCAAGTATTTTAGAGTCAAGGGAGTAGACTTCAAAGAATATTTTTCTTTTTCTCTGAAATGATAAATCTACTGAGATTTTCTAGTTCTTAAGTTAATGTGGTACTTTATATTTTTGTGTTATCTAGGCTTTCAAATTTATGAAACTACATTTTTAATTTTATACATTTGTGTTTGTCTCTTATTAGCCAAAATTTCAGAAATGGAAACCTGATAGAACTAAAGAGGCATTTACTTGGGATTCACCAGCTAAACTGAACTTATTTGCAAAGCAGAAATAGAGACAAGGATGTAGAGAACAAACTTACGGTTACCAAATGGGAAAGGGGAAGTGGTAGGATGAATTGGGAGACTGGAACTGACATATATATACTAATATGTATAGAATAGCTAACTAATGACAACCTACTGTATAGCATAGGGAATGCCACTCAATGCTGTGTGGGGACCCAAGTGGGAAGGAAATCCAAAAAAGAAGAGATGTATGTATAGCTGTTTCACTTTGCTGTGCAGCAGAAACTAACACAACATTGTAAAACAACCATACTCCAGCTTAAAAAAAAAAAAAAAAAAAAGACTTCAGCCAGAGAGACACAGTTTCAAGAAGCACTCGAATTGTGTTCCACCAGACTACAAAGTGGAGGAAGCTTATAAAGGCAAAAGCTACAACGCCACAGACAGTTACCTAAGTTGTGTGTCAAAAACAACTGGAAATGGCAAGATGTGATGGTGTTAGTCAAACAAGGATTGGTTGGGATCTGAAGTGGTTACATAGTTACCAGGGAGATCTTGAGACCCTAAAGTTGCAGCTGGCAGGTATTGTTTGGAATACAGCAGGTGGTTTCCTCAGGACTGGTACAGCTCAAAGCTCAAGTCCCTGGTACAGGGAAGTGTCTGAGACCAGATCCTCAATGGCCACCTGATTTCCCTTTTGTGTGCCTGAGCTGTGAATACTTCATTACAATTTCAACTTGTCACTACCTTCTATGGATTCAGTGATTTTTTAAAATATTGATCTTTGCTTCACCCACATTCCTAATAACTTTCAGGAATATACTGGGCTGTTTGAGACTAACTAAATACCCCCAGTGCACAGATAGGGATCTCTTCAGTATCTCCAGAACTGCTAGTAATGAATATCAGCAACCTGTTAGAAGCCTGGCAGGCTACAGCTCATGGGGTTGCAAACAGTCAGATATGACTGAGTGACTGAGCACTCACACACACCACCTCTTCTCATGACAAGAGCAAGTTTCTCACACCTGGCAGAACCCTCACTCCCTGCAGACCATGGAGCAGTAGCTGTTAGGGAGTAAAGAACAACTAGCAGCCCTAAAAATCCTGGAAGTATTGTACCCTGTATTGCATTTTTCTTTATGAAATTCTTTCTGCCAGTTTCCATATTCTATGTTTTTACAGAAACTTTACACTTTTTAACGACTTTTTGCAACCAAACCTGGAGAAGAAAATGGCAGCCCATTCCAGTATTCTTGCCTACAGAGTCCTGTGGATGGAGGAGCCTGGTGGGCTGCTGTCTATAGGGTTGCACAGAGTCAGACACAACTGAAGCGACTTAGCATGCATGCATGCATTAGAGAAGGAAATGGCAACCCACTCCAGTGTTCTTGCCTGGAGAATCCCATGGACAGAGGAGTCTGGTGGGCTGCCAACTATGGGGTTGCACAGAGTTGGACATAACTGAAGTGACTTAGCAGCAGCAGCAGCAACTAAACCCCCACCACTGGCATCTTTTTGTTAATCAAATCATAGTTGTAGAGAGCTCAGTATCCCAGGCACTCATTTTTGCTCTCTCTCTTCTGTGTGCCTGCACACATACACACAGTTACACACACGTTGTATTAGCTCAGGTTGCTTCATCAGCATACCACAGACTGGGTAGCTTAAAAAAAGAAATTACTTTTCTCACAGTCTGGAGGCTAGAAGTCCAAGCTCAGGTGTCAGCAGTGTGGGCTTCTAGTGAGAGATCTCTTTCAGCTCGCAGATGAGGCCTCTCAGAGTGCCCTTATTATCTTATGGCCTTTATTTTAATGTGCATGTGGGTCTCTGGTGTCTCCTCCTCTTCTCTAAGGGCACCAGTCCTATCAGGTTAGAGATATAACTTTATGGCTTAATTAAACTTAATTACCTCCTTAAAAATCTCATCTCCAAATACAGCCACATTGGGGGTTAGGCTTCAACATTTGAATGTTGGTAGGGACATGAGCCAGTCCATAACACACTTCCATACACACACACAAAGTGCCTTGGTGTGCTATGGTGTGAAATCACCACTGACTCAAGCCATGGCAGAGAGGTCAGTGAAGCCCCAGTGCTCCAGGAATACATTTCAATATGATCTCCCTGCATAAATTACCGAAGATTTCCTTTCAAACTAGAAAGAGACATACCTTGAAATCCCTGGATCACACAATATTTATGAACCACCTATTTACTTTTGAAGAGGATTTCTGAATGTTGCTTTGGCTAATGATTGTATGAAAGCTTTCTTAAGACAACTTGGGGGCTTTCATGCGTAATTGTTACTACCACAAATTGCCACTTAAGGTCTTAACTTGTATCATCTGTTCCTTAGGAATTACTTTCATCATAATTATAATGTCTACACAGAGCCAATGCAAAATAAATTGTACTGACTCTCAGGGGTTTGGGGTCAAAATCAATGCAATTTTATCTTGCTATTGACTAATTAAAAAGAGGATTGAAGGGTTAATGCCTTTAAAGAATTCAGCTTAATAATTTTCCAGTGTAGAACCATGAGTATACGTGCCTAGTGAACCAACATCTGAGCACAGCATGAGATAAAGAATTTAAGCAAAAGGAGGAGATAAGTTTTATCAATCTAATGTTACAAGCCTTCTGGATGAAAATGCCCTTTTGACATAATAACATCTCCCCAGATGAAAATTTCTTCTCAGACAGAAAAATGAATGCTATTTCATTAAAAGTGGCATGTCTGACTTGGAGATTTATGTAAACTGCATTGGAAATGAGCTGTACCCCTATTTCTGAGATATATTAATTGTGACAAATACAAAGTGGTCATTTATGGCTTTTAACCAGCTAAAATGAGAAAAAGGAAAACTGTGGAATATTTGCAAATCACTTCAAACTCACTTGTGAAATGAGTCATTCAAATATTCAGCGTATCAGTGAAAGTCCTGAAGTTGATGGCATTTGGTTCACCGAATGTGGTAAACAGACATTTTAACATGTTGCTGAAGTACGCTTTTTCTCTGAATCAGTTAATCTTTTAGAGTTAACACTTAATTATAAAATATAAATAAGACTGTCTCTGCAGGTAAATTATTTTGTAAACTATGTATGCATAAACAAAATCCCACAATCCTTATAATCCACCCATCTATTCATTCACTCACCTCTCATATAACTTTGAGTATTTTGATAATTCAAAACTAATTTCTCCCATCAGATAATCTAACTTGAAGCATAGATACAATGGATAGTTGGCAAGAAAGAAAATAAAAAGATAAGCAAAGGCAAGATATACCATGCTCTCCACTATTCTTGCCTGGAAAATTCCACGGACAGAGGAGCCCAGCAGGCTACAGTTCTTGGGGTCACAAAGAGTCGGACACAACTAAGCATGCATGCATACACTAAATTGTTTAGACATTACCCCAAGGGCAGTGGGAAGCCATTGAAATACGTTAAGCAAAAGGGAGCTACAATCAGAAATCACAGTTATGAAAACTCACCCTGGGTGCTCTGTGGACTGGGAGGGAGCAAGAGTGGAATGTCAAATCAAACAGGTCCACTGTCATGTGATACAGCTGGGATAAGGGTGACAGGAGATATGAAGAGAATTGGACAGAACTTAGAAGCAGAATCCAGAGGACTTGGCTGGGGGTTAAATGCATTGGACAACTTAGAAAAGTCAAAAGTAGATTAAAGTGAATAAGCTTAAATGGGAAAAAAAATGCACTTCCTTCATTTTAGCAGGAAAAAGTAGGAACAAAATCACAGCGGAGGTGTTACTTTGTAGTTACAGTACAAAATCATGAGGCGTCTCATGATTACTTCAGATACATTTATCTGATGGAGGCAAGGTCTTCTCTGAGGAGAGAGGAGAGGGAGAAAGTTTGGAAGTTTAGGATGGAGAATCAAGGAGATTTCAATCACAGAAAACTAGAAAGTGTGCTAGCTAGCCCTAAAGGTCCAACCAAGGTTAAAGATGAGTGGTGCTGGGAAAACTGGTCAACCATTTGTAAAAGAATGAAACTAGAACACCTTCTAATACCATACACAAAAATAAACTCAAAATGGATTAAAGATCTAAACGTAAGACAAGAAACTATAAAACTCCTAGAGGAGAACATAGGCAAAACACTCTCCAACATACATCACAGCAGGATCCTCTATNAGCAACCTAGATGTCCAGCAGCAGATGAATGGAAAAGAAAGCAGTGGTACATATACACAATGGAGTATTACTCAGCCATTAAAAAGAATACATTTGAATCAGTTCTAATGAGGTGGATGAAACTGGAACCTATTATACAGAGGGAAGCAAGCCAGAAAGAAAAACACCAATACCGTATACTAACGCATATATATGGAATTTAGAAAGATGGTAACAATAACCCTGTATGTGAGACAGCAAAAGAGACACAAATGTATAAAACAGGCTTTTGGACTCTGTGGGAGTGGAAGAGGGTGGGATGATTTGGGAGCATGGCATTGAAACGTGTATAATATCATATATGAAATGAATAAGCCAGTCCAGGTTCGATTCATGATACTGGATGCTTGGGGCTGGTGCACTGAGATGACCCAGAGGGATGGTATGGGGAGGGAGGAGGGAGGGGGGTTCAGGATGGGAACACGTGTATACCTGTGGCAGATAAATGTTGATGTATGGCAAAACCAATACAATATTGTAAAGTAATTAACCTCCGATGGATGTGGGTCTGAGTGAACTCTGGGAGATGGTGATGGGCAGGGAGGCCTGGCGTGCTGTGATTCATGGGGTCACAAAGAGTCGGACACAAATGAGTGACTGAACTGAACTGAACTGAATTAACCTCCAAGTAAAATAAATAAATTTATATATTAAAAAAAGATGAAACCAAAACACTCAAAATAAAATAGAGGGAATTCCCTGGTGAGCCAGTGATTAAGACTCTACCTGCCAATGTAGGTGACACAGATTCAATCCCTAGTCTGGGAAGATCCCGTATGCCACAAGGCAACTAAGCCCATATACCACACCCACTGAAACCCAGCCCTAGAGCCACCACAGCAGGAAGCCAGAGAACCCAACCAGAGAACAGCCCCCACTTATGACAACTAGAGGAAGCCCAGCAGAGCAACAAAGACCCAAGACAGCCATTAATTAATTGAATAAGTAGTTCATAGAGGTAAAAGGTAAAATAAGTAGGGTCAGTATATATAATGTGAATGCAAAGAAAATGGAGGTGAGGAAGAAAATAGCCCCATCACCTGTGCGCAGCCCGACACCCAAAAATCCTGGACAATGCTAGGATGTGCATTTCAAATTAAATCCCCACCTTTTATGACACAATAGAAAACATGGAAAAGATAATAATAGTAACAGTAGAATTGCATTATTTAATAAATGGAGGCAACTGGAAATTTTAAAACTGAAACCATTAAAGGGTATTTCTGAGGAGATTAGAAGTGGAGAGGATGTATGTGTTACAACCCTTTTAAAAAAATTTTTATCATGTATTTGTTTTACTTTGATAAAAATAACAAAGCAACCCAAAGCTAAAAATAAGAATGAAGTGGGGGGTGTAAACTGATACAACCACTATGGAAAACAATATGGAGGTTTCTCAAAAACTAAAACGGAACTACCACATAACCCAACAATCCAACTACTGGGCATATATACCTTGAGAAAACCATAATTCAAAATGACACATGTATCCCAATGTTAACTGCAGCACTATTTACACTAGCTAGGACATGGAAACAGCCTATATCTATCAAGAGATGAATGTGCCGGGGTCCAGCCCCAGTGGACCCAGGGTAATTCAAAGCAGGGATGGCATGGCGAGGAAAAACTTATTTATTTATAAATATAAAAAGAGATTAGGAAGAAACAGTGTAGTAGGAAAATTTAGTGGAGAAAAGAGGCTGAATAACTTGCTTTACATGGAGAACTAATAAAGTTCCAAGACAAGGAACTTGCACCATCTATGTTAGGCCACCAGCACCCACTTGAATAGCGGAGGGTGCCCCACCTTAGGCTCCCTCTCACGTGGATCTTAGAAGCCAGGGCAAGTAAGTAGACTCTGAGAGCCTCCACACCCCAGATGGGAATTCAGCCTGAAAATAGAGTAAGAAAAGAAGACACGGGGGAAACCAGTCTTTCCAGTAATTTGCCCATCCTCTATTGTGTGGAAAGGCCTTCTATACTTTTGATTTTACATAGAGTTCAATGGATAATACAAAATTATGCAGCGTCAGCAACCCTGACTCTTACTGAGACCAGGCTTTCTCTCTGCATATCTAATTGTATACACAAGTCTTAGGTGATTTACATCATCTTCTGGCCAGAGGGCCAATTAACATTTTACAGCCCTTTTCTCAAAAAGGTAATAGTGTTGTTCTTCCCAAAGTCTGGTGCCACTCTCAGAAAGCACTAAATAAAGTTACATTCTTACATAGCAAGGATACAACAATTTATAGCAAGAAAATGGAGTAGTGATTTATAACAAAGAGAAAGTTTATTAACTCAAAATTCTAGTATTGCTAACATCAAAACTACTATATTCTTATTTCTGCATCCTGATTACATTGATTAATATCCTCCCAGGTGCCTAAAAGATAAAGGATATGGAGGCCTGGCTGCAAACATTAACTCAACAATGGAACTCTTCACCAAACTAATTCTTAGCTCTAAGAGGCTCTATATCTTTAAGATGTTTTAAGTTTTGTGCCTCTTGTGGTTGCGGGGGGCTGTAAACAATCCACAAGTTGTAAAAGTCCGGGCAGACCGGTCAGATAAGTTAGAAAGCCATCAAAGGGGTTTAAACCGAGACATTCTTTTTATATGCAGGAGACTGTTAACTGGAGCTCTGAATTAACTCTTTTGGGGATAGCCCCCTGTTATGTCAGAAGAGTATAGTATAGCAGACAGTAAACAGACAGATTTTGGTTTCGGGGTAGATGCTCAGACAGAGGACCCCTTGAGACCTGACTCGCCTTGCCCATCAGGCCTCTCTGCATGACCTTGTCATGGGTGGGATTTCCCGTGCTGGCTCCTGGGATGAATGCATAAAGAAGTTGTGAGAGATATATGCACACACAATGGAATATTACTCAGCCATAAAAAGGAATGAAATTGGGTCATTGGCTGTGATGTGGATGAACCAGAGTCTGTCATACAAATGAAGTCCGAAAGAGAAAAACAAATATCATATATTAACATATATATGTGTGTGTGTGTGTGTGTGTGTGTGTGTGTGTGTGTGTATGGAATCTTCCCTGGTGGCTTAGTCCCTAAAGAATCCGCCTGCAATGCAGGAGACCTGGGTTCAATCCCTGGGCTGAGAAGATCCCCTGAAGGAGGGCATGGCAACCCACTCCAGTATTCTTGCCTGGAGAATCCCATGGACAGAGAAGCCTGGCGGGCTGCAGTCCATGGGATCACAAAGAGTCAGACACGACTGGGCAAATAAACACAGCACACAGCACACAGCACATGGAATCTAAAAAAAAAAAAAAAAATGGTACTGATGAGCCTATTTGCAGGGCAGGAATAGAGATGAAGACTTGTGGACACAATGTGAGAGGTGGGAAGCAAAGGGTGGGGCAAACTGAGAGTAGTATCGATATACCCACACTAGCACAGGGGCTCAGTTGGTGTTCTGTGATGACCTAGAGGTATGGGAGGATGAGAGGGAGGCCTAAGAGGGAGGAGATATATGTATACATACAGCTGATTTACATTATTGTACAGCAGAAACTAACACAACATTGTAAAGCAATTATACTCCAATTTAAAAATATTTTTATTTTTATTTTTTTTAATTAATTAATTAATTTATTTATTTTTTACACATGTTTCAATTCCATTCTCCCATCACATCCCACCCTCTCCCTCTCTCTCTCCCCCAGAGTCCAAAAGTTCATAAAATAAGAGAAAAAGAACTAGCAAACGTCTGAGCACTTATCACTCAGCTTCCACACTGTGCTTTCTAGGAAGCACAAGAAGTTTATCAATTTCTCTCAAGAAGATTAGGACCACTTATTACATAATGAGAAAATAAAATAGTATTATGAACTTAATAGAGAATTCTAGCATTAGTAACTTCAAGCTCTCATGTTTTCCTGTATGATGATTTTGTGTTTTCTTCTCTTGGTCATGGACTCATTTATACTTAATAAAACAAAAAGATAAATGGGAATTGGAATTGGGAAGCATGGATCATTAGAGACTGCCAAGAAAAACCCAACTGCTAATGGAGGAGAGAAAGTCATATTAAAGAGAGAAAGAATATGCCATACAAATGACTATGAAAAATGACATTTAAGAAATTTTGTTCTTAGAAAAAAAAAAAACATTTTTAGTGTTTTTGCCAGTTACACTTGTCTTTTTCCTGCAAATATGTAGCCAATGGTTTATAACAATGACTTAAGATCACTGATAACATATGAACCATGTGTTACTTTCCTGTGGAACAGTAACAAATTACCACAAACTGGGTGGTTTAAAACAAACAAAAATTCTTCCACAGTTCCTGTAGGCTTGTCAGAAACCAAGGTGTCAGGAGAGTGGTGCTCCCTCTGGAGGCTGTAAGGGATCATCTGCTCACACTTGCCTGTTCCAGCTTCTGGTGGCTGCCAGCACTGCTTAGCTTGTGTCTGCATCACTCTAATCTCTGTCTCCATGGTTATACTGCCTTCTCTTCTGATGCTTGGCTTGTGTCTGGATCACTCTAATCTCTGTCTCCATGGTTATACTGCCTTCTCTTCTGGTGCTTGGCTTGTATCTGCATCACCCTAATCTCTGTCTCTCCATGGTTACACTATTCTGGGTGAATGTCAATGTCTCCCCACCTTTCTCTTACAAGGACATGGGAAGTATTGATCCAGTGTATATCCGATGGCATTTAAGGCCTACCTGGATAATCAAGCTAGATTTAGAAAAGGCAGAGGAACCAGAGATCAAATTCCCAACATCCGTTGGATCATGGAAAAAGCAAGAGAGTTCCAGAAATACATCTACTTCTGCTTTATTGACTATGCCAAAGTCTTTGACTGTGTGGATCACAACAAATGTGTGGAAAATTCTTAAAGAGATGGGAATACCAGACCACCTGACCTGCCTCTTGAGAAATCTGTATGCAGGTCAGGAAGCAACAGTTAGATAAGGACATGGAACTACAGACTGGTTCCAAATTGGGAAAGGCATATATCGAGTCTGTATATTGTCACCTTGCTTATTTAAATTATATGCAGAATACATCATGAGAAACGCTGGGCTGGAGGAAGCACAAGCTGGAATCAAGATTGCTGGGAGAAATATCAATAACCTCAGATATGCAGATGACACCACCCTTGTGGCAAAAAGCGAAGAAGAACCAAAGAGCCTTTTGATGAAAGTGAAAGAGGAGAGTGAAAAAGTTGGCTTGAGGCTCAACATCCAGAAAACTAAGATCATGGCATCTGGTCCCATCACTTTATGGAAAATAAATGGCGAAACAGTGGAAACAGTGTCAGACTTTATTTTGGGGGGCTCCAAAATCACTGCAGATGGTGACTGCAGCCATGAAATTAAAAGATGTTTGCTCCTTGGAAGAAAAGTTATGAACAACCTATACAGCATATTAAAAAGCAGACATTACTTTGCCAACAAAGGTCCATTTAGTCAAAGCTATGATTTTTCCAGTAGTCATGTACGGATGTGAGAGTTGGACCATAAAGAAAGCTGAGTGCCGAAGAACTGATGCTTTTGAACTGTGGTGTTGGAGAAGACTCTTGAGAGTCCCTTAGACTGCAAGGAGATCCAACCAGTCCATCCTAAAGGAAATCAGTCCTGAATATTCATTGGAAGGACTGATGCCGAAGCTTAAACTCCAATATTTTGGCCACCTGATGGGAAGAACTGACACATTTGAAAAGACCCTGATGCTGGGAAAGATTGAAATGGGAGGAGAAGGGGACGACCGAGGATGAGATGGTTGGGTGGCATCACTGACTCAGTGGACATGAGTTTGCATAAACTCTGAGAGTTGGTGATAGACCTAGAAGCCTGGCCTGCTGCAGTCCATGGAGTCGCAAAGAATCGGGCACAACTGAGTGACTGAACTGAACTGAACTGGATAATCAAGGATAACTTGCCCATCTCAAGATCCTTAGTTTAGTCACATCTACAAAAATAAAACCTTTTTCCAAATTAGGTAATATTTATCAGTTCCAGGAATTAGGACCACCATTCAGCCCACTACCAAATAATTAAATAAATTTATTCAGAATGATACATTTTCTAAATATAAATGATACATTTATATTTTAAATGTATAATAAAAATCCAGCTTTACCCCAATGCCAATGAACTATAAGTAGCTGTTTCTTTAGAATTTTATTTCCTAATGCATACATTAAAGAATTGAGCTGCATTTGTTTTGATGGCAGAAATAAAGGCAGATTTGCTTTAATAACTCATACTACAACAAGTATTGAATAAGAGGTTTGTGCCTGGAATTTAATGTCCACATCATTTGTTGCTCTGGTTAATTTCAAAACTGCTGAATAAACTGAATTAATACAAAAATGGACCATCTTATTTGGATGCTATTCCTGATGCACAAGGAACTCCTTATATTTTAGGCAGTTGTGGGCATTTTTTATTACAGAATATTTAATCATAATGTTGATCCTCTTCAATACATAATTATAAATGAGATGAAATTCACTGAAAATGTATTTTGGAAAGAATTGAAGAGTGTTCTCATGATGCAAAGAAATCAAGAATAAATTGTACATATAATGTAGAACCAAGACTCAACGAAAACATACTTGCAAATGTTAAATTTTGAGAAAGCAGATATACACTATTAGAGATGCTGTTATGGTGAATAATTATGATATTGATTTTCCTACATTTTAAAAATAATCTTTATATTTGAAAAATCGTATATAACATTACTAAAATATGGAAAACAATAAAGAGAATGTACTGTCTAGTTGCCTGTTACCTTACCACATAAACATTTCACCATTTTTATGCATGTACATAACATTTACATTGCATTGGGTTATGCTATAAACACTTTTGTTCTCTAACAAGTTTGTATCGTGTGACATTCTGTGCTGAGAATTTCTTCATAACGCTAACTATAAAGAACAGTTCACAGTTTGGATATGCAAAATTGTCTCCCCTTTAACACAGATTTTGAAAATTTCTTCAGTGGTCATCCTTGCATGTCAGTCCCATGCCTGTTTATCATTATTTCCTAGATTAAAAGGTCCAATTACAAGGCCAAAAGTGATGGATGTTTTTATGTTAATTGCCAAACCATATTCTAGAAAGGTTGTACCCATTAATACTCTCATATGAAGTCTATGACAACACTTTACAGCAAAAAGGTAAAGCTTGATACTATTTCTATTTTTAATCTTTACAAATTTTAGAACTGAAATGATATCTTTATTTACTAATGATGTGGAACATTTGTTTTATATTTATTTCTTGGTCATTGATAATCCATTTTTATTAATTTTATTAATATTATTATGATTTGACATGATTTTCTTTTAAGTTGTTCAGATATTTTTTATGTTTGCATTTTTTATCAGGGGTCACCAAGTGGATAGGGCTTCCTAGGTGGCTCAGTAGTAAAGAATCTGCCTGAAAATGCAGGAGATGCAGGAGACACAGTTCGACCCCTGTGTCCAGATCTCCAGGAGAAGGAAATGACAATCCATCCCAGTATTCTTGCCTGGAGAATCCCATAGACAGAGGAGCCTCCTGGGCTACAGTCCATGGGATCACAAAGAATCAAATATGACGGAGCAACTGACTATACACACACATCAGCTTGAAGAATATCTTCCACTTTACTCAGTCAGTCAGTTCAGTCGCTCAGTCGTGTCGGACTCCTTGCGACCCCATGAACTGCAGCACACCAGGCCTCCCTGTCCATCACCAACTCCCAGAGTTCACTCAAACTCAGGTCCATCAAGTCGGTGATGCCATCCAGCCATCTCATCCTCGGTCGTCCCCTTCTCCTCCTGCCCCTAATCCCCCCCAGCATCAGAGTCTTTTCCAATGGGTCAACTCTTCTCATGAGGTGGCCAAAGTACTGGAGTTTCAGCTTTAGCATCATTCCTTCCAAAGAAATCCCAGGGCTGATCTCCTTCAGAATGGACTGGTTGGATCTCCTTGCAGTCCAAGGGACTCTC
>SJYQ01001759.1:345619-357165 GCA_006410935.1 Redunca redunca
TATTTAATTATTTTTAGAATTTTAATAGTTTTATACTTAGAATTTTAAGAATTTAGTATTAGTTTTGTAGAACTTTAAGATCTTGAAAAGCTTTATAACAAGGAATAGCAGAGATAAATGAATATGGTTGCATAGTAATAGATATTTTGAATTAATGCATCTTAGATGATGTATCCTATATATAAATTTTTCTATTCTAATTCTCTATGTAAATAAAAGCATTCATGAGAGTATGAATCATCATATAAGGGGGATTACAATTATCTTCTTGTCTTAAAAGGCATTTATGAGCCAATTGATGACACCAATGTTACTAAACTCCATAACGATTATTTGGAGCTTCCCAGGTGGCGCTAGTCGTAAAGAACCCATCTGCCTGCCAATGCAGGAGACATAAGAGACACTGGCTCGATCCCTAGGTTAAGAAGGAGGAAATGGCAACCCACTCCAGAATTCTTGCCTGGAGAATCACATGGACAGAGAAGCCCGGTGGGCTACAGCCCATAGGGTTACACAGAGTTGGATGCGACTAAAGTGACTTAGCACACATGCATAATAATTATTTGTAATTATTATACATTAAAAACTTAGAAAAATTATATTTTTTTCATATTAGATATGTTATTAGATTGCGTAATCTTCTCTAATAATTCCTATCTTCAACTATTGAGCCTCAACACTTCCATAATTTATCAAATACTTTTAAAAGGAACACTAACAGATGAACTTAGTTCTCAGCATCAAGAACAAGATAAAGATTCATAATAAATGGATAAATAAATAACCTTAGATTAAAATGCTCTAATGATTGTCATCCAATATTAAGCCTACTAAAGTTCAACTGAATCTCTTTTGTTGTCTCACATACAGGGTCATCATCACCATCTTTCTAAATTCCATATATATGTGTTAGTATACTTTATTGGTGTTTTTCTTTCTGGCTTACTTCACTCTGTATAATCAGCTCCAGTTCTATCCATCTCCTCAGAACTGATTCAAATGTATTCTTTTTAATGGCTAAGTAATACTCCATTGTGTATATGTACCACAGCTTTCTTATCCATTCATCTGCTGATGGACATCTAGGTTGTTTCCATGTCCTGGCTATTATAAACAGTGCTGCAATGAACATTGGGGTACATGTGTCTCTTTCTATTCTGGTTGTAAGGTAAAATAAAGTTAAAATAAAAATTTTAAAAAGAAGTTCAACTGAAATGGGAAACAAATGGATCCTGATATAGATATTCTTTTAATATGTTTTATATTTTCTTTTATCTCAAAGTCAGTCAGAAAAATCATCACCCTTGGTTGCTGCTCACATTATTTTTGTCTACCACGAACACTGACATAGTGTAGTTCTACAAATAGAAATGCCTCAGATTTTTCATGTTACAATACATATTTAAATTAATATTTTTCTTTAACTTACAATAAATGTTACTCAATAAAATATGAGGCATCCAGCATTACACTTTTGTTAGCATAACTCACACTAAGTGATGCTTTCTCATACTTAATAACCATACATACAAGCAAGATAATCCAATAAATAAGACATAATTCAAATATGAAAAATTACGCCATCCTCTCACATAATTAATATCGCTGGATGGCTCTTCCTTCAGATCTTGGTAGAAAGGACAATGACATGATTAAAGGAGAAAGGACAATAGAAAGGACAATTACATATTTAAGAGGGTAATTAAACTGCCACATGTCCAAATCAAATTTAAGACAAAACTGATTAAAAGCTGACTGATTGTCTTAGTGCCGAATGCACTGAAATATTCAGAAAGGCAAGGAAATGGATGGTGCATTTTTTTCCCTACTGCTACTGCAGCACATTATCACTGTAAGCCATTATTATGGTTTAAAACAATCCAAAATTGTTGTCTTATAAGTTTGGAGTTCAGAAATCTGGCATAGGTCTTACAAGGCTACAGTTAAATTGTTTTGTTTATTTCTGTCTGTGCAGTGCCTACCTTAGTTCATTGACCTAAAAGGAGATGACTAAATGAAGGAACCAATGAACTATAAACCTGGAAGATACTGTGAATCACGTGAAAACCAAGGATTAAAGGTTCTGATGCCATCTGTCTTGGCTAAAAAGTAGGCTGTTCTAGAAGAAACTAGAAACCAGAGTATGAATCATTTGAAATTAGAACTGAGAGACATGAGCTGAGTAATTTCACACGCACAGTCTCAGCAGCATTCCTGAGCCAGTCATAAGGCAGCTTCATCCATCAGGAGGCTAAAGAGCAGAAGGTTAATCACAAAATATCACAGAACGCTCTTTCAGGCTCGTCAAGCTTGATAGGTGTTGCCCCTCTGTGAATCCAGCCTCCTTGCTTGAGGCACATCTTGTTTCTTAGAATATCAAGATAGCCAAGGGTACACAGTATCCTTAACAAACAATGTAGTTTTCTCTTACATGTGGAAGCATTTCCAGACAGCTGGTGCTTTCTGCTAGGAAGCATGACTTTCTTGCCATGAAAATAGTAAAGCATAAGGACGGCATTTGGACAGGTGACTAGACCAAACCACTGACAGCTAATCAGTTAATATACACCAAATGACCCAGGATCCCATATGGAAAAGGCACTGTGGTGTCATGATTAAATTTAAAAATTATTGTTGTCTGCACATATTTTATTGGAAATAAATGAGGATGATATACTGTAGCTGCTGCTGCTGCTAAGTCGCTTCAGTCGTGTCCGACTCTGTGCGACCCCATAGATGGCAGCCCACCAGGCTCCTCCATCCCTGGGATTCTCCAGGCAAGAACACTGGAGTGGGTTGCCATTTCCTTCTCCAATGCAGGAAAGTGAAAAGTGAAAGTGAAGTCGCTCAGTCGTGTCCGACTCTTAGCGACCCCATGGACTGCAGCCTTCCAGGCTCCTCCATCCATGGGATTTTCCAGGCAAGAGTACTGGAGTGGGGTGCCATTGCCTTCGGTAGCAGAGGCTACAGATAAATTCCTATGGGAAGTTGAAGTTTTGCTATAGCTCTTTGGGTGGCGAGAATATCAATGCACTTACACTGTGCAGCCAGCAAGTGAACTGGATTATTTTCTTAGCAGAAGTTTTTATTTTATTTTACTTTAGATGTCTCTCTTTTTTTAACTTTTTTTTTTAGTTTTTATTTTAGCTTTAATTTACTTTACAATACTGTATTGGTTTTGCCGTACATTGACATGAATCCACCATGGGTGTACATACATTCCCAAACATGAACCCCCTCCCACCTCCCACCCCACAACATCTCTCTGGGTCATCCCCGTGCACCAGCCCCAAGCATCCTGCATCCTGCATCGTACAGACTGGCAATTCGTTTCTTACATGATAGTATACATGTTTCAATGCCATTCTCCCATCTCATCCCACCCTCTCCCTCTCCCCCAGAGTCCAAAAGTCCACTCTACACACCTGAGTCTCTTTTGTTGTCTCGCATACAGGGTCATCATCACCATCTTTCTAAATTCCATATATATGCGTTAGTATACTGTATTGGTGTTTTTCTTTCTGGCTTACTTCACTCTGTATAATCGGCTCCAGTTCCATCCATCTCCTTAGAACTGATTCAAATGCATAAATCACACTTGATTTACTGTGGTCCAAAGCAATTTCTGGGTAAATGTAAGCATGATTTTACTGGATGTTTTTTCTCTTTAGGGAAGACACAGCAAGGACCTAACAGAAGCAGAAGAGATTAAGAAGAGGTGGCAAGAATACACAGAAGAACTGTACCAAAAAGGTCTTAATGACTCGAATAACCAAGATGGTGTTGTCACTCACCTAGAGCCAGACATCCTGGAGTGTGAAGTCAAGTGGGCCTCAGAAAGTATTACTACAAACAAAGCTAATGGAAATGATAGAATTCCAGCTAAGGAATTTCAAATCCTAAAAGATGATGCTGTTAAAGTGCTGTACTCAATATGCCACCAAATTTGGAAACCTCAGCAGTGGCCACAGGACTGGAAAAGATCAGTTTTAATTCCAATTCCAAAGAAGGGCAGTGCCAGAGAATGTTCAAATTACTGTACAATTGCACTCATTTCACATGCTAGCAAAGTGATGGTCAAAATCCTGCAAGTTAGACTTCAGCAGTACAGGAACTGAGAACTTCCAGATGTACAAGCTGGATTTAGAAAAGACAGAGGAACCAGAGATCAAATTGTCAGCGTTCACTGGATCATAGAGAAAGCAAGGGAATTCCAGAAAAACATCTACTTCTGCTTCGTTGACTATGCTAAAGCCTTTGACTATGTGGATCACATCAAACTGAAAAATTCTTAAAGAGATGGGAATATCAGACCACCTTACCTGTCTCTTGAGAAACCTGTATGAAGGTCAAGAATAAACGGAACCAGACATGGAACAATGGACTGGTTCAAAGTTGGGTAAGAAGTATACAAGGCTGTATATTGTCACCCTGCTTATTTAACCTATGCATCATGTGAAATGCTGGGCTGGATGAAGCACAAGCTGGAGTCAAGAAGGCTGGAAGAAATATCAACACCCTCAGATATGCAGATGATACCACGCAGAGAGTGAAGAGGAACTAAAGAGACTCTTAATGAGGGTGGAAGAAGAGAGTGAATAGAAGGGGGAAAAGTGGAAAGAGTGACAGATTTTATTTTCTTGGTCTCCAAAATCACTGCAAACAGCGACTGAAGCCATGAAATTAAAAGATGTTTGTTCCTTGGAAGGAAAGCTATCACAAACCTAGACAATGTATTAAAAAGAAGAAACATCACTTTTCCAACAAAGGTCTGTATAGTCAAAGCTACTTTTTTCAGTGGTCATGTACAAATGTGAAAGTTAGACTATAAAGAAGGATGAGCACCCAAGAATTGACACTTGTGAATTATAGTGTTGGAGAAGATTCTTGAGAGTCCCTTGGACTGCAAGGGGATCAAACCAGTCAACCCTATAGGAAATCAATCCTGAATATTCATTAGAAGGACTGATGCTGAAGATGAAGCTCCAATACTTTGGCCACCTGTTGCAAAGAGCTGACTCGTTGGAAAAGATTCTGATGCTGGGAAAGATGAAGACAAAAGGAGAAGGGGGCAGCAGAGAATGAGATGACTAGATAGTATCACTGATTCCATGGACCTGAATCTGAGCAAACCCTAGGAGACAGTGGAGGACAGAGGAGCCTGGCGTGCTACAGTCCATGGGGTCACAAAGTCTCAGACACTACTTAAGGACTGAACAACAACAACAACAAGGAAAGACAGGGTTAACAGAGCTACAATAAAATTTTAGTGAACTCTCAATGAACGATGCTTGGTAGTAACAATAATCATCGTTTTATATCTTCTTGGAAACATTTTAAAAGTTTTACACTAATAGGCCCCTAAAAATTAATGGGGTATATCAGAGCATATCAATATATCATCTTAACTAACAGTTGCTCCAAATTTTAGGATCAGCTTGAATAGTAGATTTTTTAAAATACACTCACATTTCACATGAATGTCAATGTATTATAGAAGAAAGAACGTGGTCTTTTGAAACAAATGGTCTTTGACAAAACCTCACTATTGCTGCTATCCAGCTAGATGAGTTTGGGCAAGCATTTTGACATGTCTAGTTTCTAACTACATTGTTTGTAAAAGGGGAATATTATACCTGCCTTGTGAAATGTTTTGAGAATTAAAAGATATAATAGACACAATAAACACAATGACTGGTCATAGCGGGTCCATTTTACATGTTAATTCCCTCTCATTTGAACAGGGACAGACATACCATCCTACGGCAGCATCTTCTCTCTGACTGTACCCCTCTTCAAAGTCCACTTTCATCCCCTCATCCTAAGACCTTAACATGAATATGAACATGAGTGTCTTCTATCAGCAGTGGGTCATTCCTTTCATCTACATATTGTCTACCTCTCAATTGAAAATAACAATTAAGGGACAGAATACACAGACCCAGGCAGCTCAGGATGACGGGGGGAGAACTAAAAGGAAAGAGCACAGAGAGGGATGAAGGGTCAGCAATATCAAGTTGCTTCTCAACAGAAGTCTTCCTGATGCTATCCCACCAGTGAGTGAATCTTGCGGTTACCTCTCCAGGGCAAAGGGAGTTTATTCCTCAAAAACTTTCCTCCTGGGACCTCCATGGGTTCAGTCCCTGGTATGGGAAGATACCACATGCCAAGGAGCAATTAAGCCTGTGTGCCACAACTGCGGAAGCCTGAGCCCTCGAGGGTCCCTGGGCCATAACTCCTGAGCCTGTGTGCTGCAACTACTGAAGCCTGCCTGCTCTAGAGCCTGTGCTCCACACCAAAAAAAAGCCACTGCAATGAAAATTCTGAACATCGCAATGAGAGAGTTGCACTAGAGAAAGCAACTCGTACTAGAGAAAGCAACACCCCACTCACCGCAACTAGAGAAAGCCTGCACGCAGCAACAAAGACAATGCAGAGCCCAAAGTAATCAATTACTTAGAATTTTTTATTCATGAAATGTAGAACTATGCTATATGTTTCCTACAGGTCCTTTCCTTATGGTACACCACAGGGTTCCCTTGGTTCTTCGCACCCACCCCTCACAATTCTGAATTTCAAAAGATTGTTTGATGTGTTTCTACATCACATTGAAATAGCAGTGTATTTTAGCACACTCCAAAGCAAATTTTGATTAACCATTTCAGCTGTTTTCCCCAAAACCACTCCTAAAAACCTTTAAACTTATGTCTTAACCATTGAGCATTCTTTGGCATTGCCTTTCTTTGGGATTAGAATGAAAACTGACCTTTTCCAGTCCTGTGGCCACTGCTGAGTTTTCCAAAGTTGCTGGCATATTGAGCACAGCACTTTCACAGCATCATCTTTCAGGATTTGAAAGAGCTCCACTGGAATTCCATCACCTCCACTAGCTTTGTTCATAGTAATGATTTCTGAGGCCCACTTGACTTCACATTCCAGGATGTCTGGTTCTAGATGAGTGATCACAACATTCTGATTATCCAGGTCGTGAAGATCTTTTTTGTACAGTTCTTCTGTGTATTCTTGCCACCTCTTCTTAAAATCTTCTGCTTCTGTTAGGTCCATACCATTTCTGGCCTTTATCGAGCCCATCTTTGCATGAAATGTTCCCTTGGTATCTCTAATTTTCTTGAAGAGATCTCTAATCTTTCCCATTCTTTGTTTCCCTCTATTTCTTTGCATTTATCTCTGAGCAAGGCTTTCTTATCTCTCCTTGCTATTCTTTGGAACTCTGCATTCAGATGCTTATAAATTTCCTTTTCTCCTTTGCTTTTCGCTTCTCTTCTTTTCACAACTATTTGTAAGGCCTCCCCAGGCAGCCATTTTGCTTTTTTGCATTCCTTTTCCATGGGGATGGTCTTGATCCCTGTCTCCTGTACAATGTCACGAACCTCATTCCATAGTTCATCAGGCACTCTATCTNGCCAAAGCCTTTGACTGTGTGGATCACAGTAAACTGTGGAAAATTCTGAGAGAGATGGGAATACCAGACCACCTGACCTGCCTCTTGAGAAATCTGTATGCAGGTCAGAAAGCAACAGTTAGAATTGGACATGGAACAACAGACTGGTTCCAAGTTGGAAAAGGAGTACCTCAAGGCTGTATATTGTCACACTGCTTGTTTAACTTATATGCAGAGTACATCATGAGAAATGCTGGGCTGGAAGAAGCACAAGCTGGAATCAAGATTGCCAGGAGAAATATCAATAACCTCAGATATGCAGATGATACCACCCTTATGGNGAAAGTGAAGAGGAACTAAAAAGCCTCTTGATAAAAGTAAAAGAGGAGAGTGAAAACGTTGGCTTAAAGCTCAACATTCAGAAAACGAAGATCATGGCATCCCGTCCCATCACTTCATGGGAAATAGATGGAGAAACAGTGCAAACAGTGTCAGACTTTATTTTTTTAGGCTCCAAAATCATCGCAGATGGTGACTGCAGCCATGAAATTAAAAGATGCTTACTCCTTGGAAGAAAAGTTATGACCAACCTAGATAGCATATTCAAAAGTAGAAACATTACTTTGCTGACTAAGTTCTGTCTAGTCAAGGCTATGGTTTTTCCAGTAGTCATGTATGGATGTGAGAGTTGGACTGTGAAGAAAGCTGAGCGCTGAAGAATGATGCTTTTGAACTGTGGTGTTGGAAAAGACTCTTGAGAGCCCCTTGGACTGCAAGGAGATCCAACCAGTCCATTCTAAAGGAGATCAGCCCTGGGATTTCTTTGGAAGGAATGATGCTAAAGCTGAAACTCCAGTACTTTGGCCACCTCATGCAAAGAGTTGACTCATTGGAAAAGACTCTGATGCTGGGAGGGATTGGGGGCAGGAGGAGAAGGGGACGACAGAGGATGAGATGGCTGGATGGCATCACTGACCCGATGGACGTGTGTCTGAGTGAACTCTGGGAGTTGGTGATGGACAGGAGGCCTGGCGTGCTGCAATTCATAGAGTTGCAAAGAGTCAGACACGACTGAGTGACTGAACTGAACTGAACCTTGTCTTAACCAATTTGCTTGTTGGCTGCTTCATTAAAAATGCCAAGGGCACCTAATGTGCTCTCCCCATATTTCCCTATCTAGACGGATCTTCTCTCAACTCTTTACATCTCAGGGAAAGAGGCTGACTTATTTATGCTGCCTTTGAATCCCAGCTCCTATTGTTTACACTATGTGATAGCCTCACAGCTAATCTTTCAGCCTTTAATATATTAATATTTAAGAGAATCTTCCTGATTGGGCAAATCAGAACAAGCCACTCCTTCCTTAAAAACATCTCAATAACTTTTTATGGCCCAGGAACTAGTCCCCAATCCTTGTGACCACACATGGAAATCACCACACACATTCCATCTCCAACATCAGTGTCTGCTCCACTTTCTTCTCTTCCCAGGTTAGCAGAACATTTTCTGGATCCTAAACATTCTGTAGGACTTATACACCTCCACGGTTTGGCTCATAAGCTTTTCCCTTCAGCTTTACACATCTCCACACCTCTTCTCCACCAATTACTCCTCGAGGCATACTTCACAATTACCTCTTTCAGATCTTTTCCCTCATTTCTCAAGCTGAACTTGATTCTCTGTACATTTTCCATTTCTTCTTTCTCAGTTATAAAACGTATCACTCTGTCTTATGTATTGAATTGTCTGCCTATCTCTCTGTGTCTCCATGAGACTGTAGTTCCTTGATGTTTGATAACAAGTATTAGCAACCTGTGAAGAAGGCAATGGCACCCCCACTCCAGTACTCTTGCCTGGAAAATCCCATGGACAGAGGAGCCTGGTAGGCTGCAGTCCATGGGGTCGTGAAAAGTCAGACACAACTGAGCAACTTCACTTTCACTTTTCACTTACATGCACTGGAGAAGGAATTGGCAACCCACTCCAGTGTTCTTGCCTGGAGAATCCCAGGGATTGTGGAGCTTGGTGGGCTGCCATCTATGGGGTCGCACAGAGTCGGACATGACTGAAGCGACTTAGCAGCAGCAGCAGCAGCATTAGCAACCTGCTTTCAGAGACTACATGGGATAGTGCTGTGATTATAGCAAGTACCAATAAAGGCTTGGTGCATGCCTGAGTCAACACAAAAGGAAGTGTTATCTACTGATTGATTGATCTGTTTATATTCCATTTGTTGTGACTGACTTTCAAAGTAAGTATTAAAATAGAAAGACTGCTGAACCACCGAGTCAGTATTTCTTCCTTACAGTTCACAGAGATAACCTTTTGGGACTTTGAGGGATAAACAGTACCCTACCAGACATTCTCAGTCTGAAAAATTCAGGTCTTGGGATTGGATTGAAAGGAATTCTCCTTGGGTCCTGAATATCAGAAGTATGTTAGAGCCATAATCCTTGTAAAGAACCAAGTGCATTCTTCTTTGAAGAAAATTCCCCAAACTGTGCATAGTTCAGCCATTCCAATTCTGAGTTAAAGCTTAGAACTCTAGAAAACACAAGGGCCATGGGCCTTTTGCCAGGTAAAACCTAAAACTAGCAAGCAGAGTGAATGATCATGGAAGACATTTATATCTGTCTTCTTTGACCCAGAAGGGACAGAATTTAGTGTATGAAAGCCAGGGACATCTGAAGACAGAGTTTATTTGGAGGACCCAGGAGATATGAAATCCTTTAGAACCTGTATTCCCTGCCTAGCATGTAACTGATTAACTCCATCACCACCTACCACATGCACACAACTTAGGCATTTCCTGGAGCAGAAGGTTCCCATAGAAAGGGGAGTGGAGGCTGTCTTGCTGCATCAACACCCATTTGGTGTGATAAATGAACACACTCGAAGAGTCCACCATTTTCTCCTCTAACAAGACAAACAGCACCAATTCTACCAGCATTCTGCTTTAAACTACATCAAACATGAAAACGGGGGAAACAATCCCCCCAAGTCAGTTTTTTTTCAGACATCAGACAACCTCCGATTTGTGTTTGCTCAAGACCTAGGAGAATTTATCATTTTGGAGCATTATAAATATATGTTTAGGGCTCAGTTGCCTTCCCACTTCACCAACATTTCCAGTAATAAGTGATTAAACTGTACTACCTTGGACGTGGGGTATCTCTTCATTGCTGCTCCAGCAAATTGCAGCCGCTGCTCCTTACCTTGGATGAGGGGTACTTCCTCACAGCTTCCCCTCCTGACCTTGAACGTGGAGCAGCTCCTCTCAGCCTTCCTGTCCCTGCACATCCACCACTCCTTGGACGTTGGGTCAAGGTGGAGAGCTCTGACAGAATGTGGTCCACTGGAGAAGTGACTGGCAAAGCACTTCAGTATTCTTGCCTTGAGAACCCCATGAACAGTAAGAAAAGGCAAAATGATAGGATACTGAAAGAGGAACTCCCCAGGTTGGTAGGTGCCCAATATGCTACTGGAGAAGAGTGGAGAAATAACTCCAGAAAGAATGAAGGGCTGGAGCAAAAGCAAAAACAATATCCAGTCGTGGATGTGACTGGTGATAGAAGCAAGGACCGATGCTGTAAGAGCAATATTGCATAGGAACCTGGAATGTTAGGTCCATAAATCCAGGCAAATTGGAAGTGGTCAAACAGGAGATGGCAAGAGTGAACGTCAACATTCTAGGAGTCAGTGAACTAAAATGGAATGGAATGGGTGAATTTAACTCAGATGGCCATTATATCTACTACTGTGGGCAAGAATACCTTAGAAGAAATGGAGTAGCCATTATGGTCACCGAAAGCATCTGAAATGCAGTACTTGGATGCAATCTCAAAAACGACAGAATGATCTCTGTTTGTTTCCAAGGCAAACCATTCAATATCACGGTAATCCAAGTTTATGCCCCAACCAGTAAAGCTGAAGAAGCTGAACAGTTCTATGAAGACCTACAAGACCTTTCAGAACTAACACCCAAAAAAGATGTCCTTTTCATTATAGGGGACTGGAATGCAAAACTAGGAAGTCAAGAAACACCTGGAGTAACAGGCAAATTTGGCCTTGGAATGCAGAATGAAGCACGGCAATGACTAATAGAGTTTTGCCAAGAGAATGCACTGGTCATAGCAAACACCCT
>SJYQ01001759.1:358619-384535 GCA_006410935.1 Redunca redunca
GAGGAAAATAGCTAGTAATTTGCTTGGTAAGTGAAGCAAAATATTAAATGATTTATTATCATATTTTATATTGTACTGAGAATCTGTGATATAAATCCTACTATATTTGAATACTAATGGTGGAAAACTCACTTTCTATGACTTCTCTATCATAGTAAAGGAACCACGATTATCCTTCATTTATTCAAGAATGGTATCTATTTGTCACTTCTGACATGACAGAACTTAGTGATATGTGGATATAATAAGCTTCCTCTAATGATTTTCAAAGTCTGTACCAGGGAGGAGAAAAGATGGGGAAAAAATGCCAACCAATAGTAAGAACAGCAAAGAGAAGATTGAAGGATTTAAAAAAAAAAAAAGAATGGTAATGTACAAGGCACATGTATTTAAATGTGTATTTTTAATATTTGCGGGAAATGCCAAGGTTTTAGATGAAGAAAACTACAAACCCTAAAGTGTGAATAGATGTACATACACAGAGAAGACACACCTTGTTAGTGTATGAGAAAGTTAAATATTGAAAATATGCCCATTTAGGACAAAACAGTTTAGAGGCTTAACTGGAAACTTACTTAACTTCTAAAATTTTCAAAATATTTTGGGAAAAGTAAACCTTTGGATTAGCTAAAATAATTTTGAAAAAAGTGGTGAATTTAATTTCTCTACCAGGTAATGAATATACTATAAAGCTTTCGTTATAATAGCTGAGTTTGGAAATAAGGACAAAGCAACAGATCACCTGGGCAGAGTAAAAAACTCCAATTTATCAAACCAGAATCTACCATATCTATCATATTTATATAAGCACTTGCTTTCAATTTTACATAGAATTAAGGAAAAAATACCATGCCAAATATTTAGAATAAAGTATTGTTCAGTAGTAAGCTTAGTACTGATTAACTCTATAAAAGGAAAAATGTTTAGATCTTCCTTAAAGAGTTATTTGTGGAAAAATAAACCATAGGAATGGGCTTCCCAGATAGGGCTAGTGGTAAAGAATCTGCCTGCCAATGGAGGAGACACAAGAGAGGCAGGTTCAGTCCCTGGGTCGAGAAGACCCTCTGGAGGAGGAAAACGGCAACCCACCCCAATCTTCTTGCCTGAAAAAGTACATGGACAAGAGGAACCTGGTGAGCTACTGTCCATGGGTTTTCAAAGAGTCAGACAAGACTGAGTGACTGAACACACACACACACACACAAACCATAAGGGTACCAGAATACACTATAGCTGGGAAGGAACAGAGAGGAAGTAAATGTGTAGAAAGAAAAGTGGGCCCTCTACAGGGAACTCTGCTCAATGTTAGGTGGCAGTGTGGATGGGAGGGGAGTTTGGAGGGGAATAGATGCATTTAAGTGTGAATAAGTCCCTTTTCTGTCCACCTGAAATGATCACAACATTGTTAATCATCTAAGACTCTTGAGAGTCCCTTGGACTGCAAGGAGATCCAAACAGTCCATTCTAAAAGAGCTCAGTCCTGGGTGTTCTTTGGAAGGAATGATGCTAAAACTCCAATGCTTTGGCCACCTCATGCGAAGAGCTGACTCATTGGAAAAGACTCTGATGCTGGGAGGGATTAAGGGCAGAAGGAGAAGGGGATGACAGAGGATAAGATGGCTGGATGGCATCACCGATTCAATGGACATGAGTTTGGGTGAACTCCGGGAGTTGGTGATGGACAGGGAGGTCTGGTGTGCTGCAATCATGGGGTCGCAAAGAGCCGAACACGACTGAGCGACTGAACTGAATTGAACTGATACTTCAACATAAAACAAAAAGTTAAGAAAAAAACAAAGTGGGTTCTTAATTGCCTCCTTTGCCACAATTCAATGGGCTCTTAATGAACTGGTCTGGATAGAAGTTTTAGAGATTTCTTTGAAGACCTAAGCTAAAACTAGACATTCCTCTTTCTGTTTATACTTAGAATTTGAAACACGGGTCAGGGGTAAGGCACAATGAATTTTATTTATTTATTTATTTATTTTATGGTGAATCACATGCAAGCCCTTTTTTTTAAATTTTAAATTTATTTATTTTATTTGCAGGCTACTTTACAATATTGTATTGTTTTTGCCGTACATCAACATGAATCAACCATGGGTGTACATGTGTTCCCCATCCTGAACCCCCCTCCCTCCCCGTACCATCCCTGAGGGTCATCCCAGTGCACCAGCCCCAAGCATCCTGTACCCTGCATCGAACCTGGACTGGAGATTCATTTCTTATATGATATTATGCATGTTTCAAAGCCATTCTCCCAAATCATCCCACCCTCTCCCTCTGCCACAGAGTCCAAAAGACTGTTCTGTATGTCTGTGTCTCTTTTGCTCACAGGGTTATCGTTACTATCTTTCTAAATTCCATATATATGTGTTAGTATACTGTATTGGTGTTTTTCTTTCTGGCTTGCTTCCCTCTGTATAATAGGCTCCAGTTTCATCCATCTCATTAGAACGGATTCAAATGTATTCTTTTTAATGGCTGAGTAATACTCCTTTGTATATATGTACCACTGCTTTCTTATCCATTCATCTGCTGATGGATATCTAGGTTGCTTCCATGTCTTGGCTATTATAAACAGTGCTGTGATGAACATTGGGGTACATGTGTCTCTTCCAATTCTGGTTTCCTTGGTGGGTATGCCCAGCAGTGGGACTGCTGGGTCATAAGGCAGTTCTATTTGCAATATTTTAAGGAATCTCTGCACTGTTGTCCATAGTGGCTGTACTAGTTTGCATTCCCATCAACAGTGTAAGAGGGTTCCCTTTTCTCCACGCCCTCTCCAGCATTTATTGCTTGTAGACTTTTGGATTACAGCCATTCTGACTGGCGTGAAATGGTACCTCATTGTGGTTTTGATTTGCATTTCTCTGATAATGAGTGATGTTGAACATCTTTTCATGTGTTTGTTAGCCACCTGTATGTCATCTTTGGAGAAATGTCTATTTAGTTCCTTGGCACATTTTTTGATTGGGTCATTTATTTTTCTGGAATTGAGCTGCAGGAGCTGCTTGTATATTTTTGAGATTAGTTGTTTGTCAGTTGCTTCATTTGCTATTATTTTCTCCCATTCTGAAGGCTATCTTTTCACCTTGCTTATAGTTTCCTTTGTTGTGCAGAAGCTTTTAATTTTAATTAGGTCCCATTTGTTTATTTTTTCTTTTATTTCCAGTATCCTGGGAGGTGGGTCATAGAGGATCCTGCTGTGATGTATGTCGGAGAGCGTTTAGCCTATGTTCTCCTCTAGGAGTTTTATAGTTTCTGGTCTTATGTTTAGATCATTAATCCATTTAGAGTTTATTTTTGTGTATGGTGTTAGAAAGTGTTCTAGTTTCATTCTTTTACAAGTGGTTGACCAGTTTTCCCAGCACCACTTGTTAAAGAGGTTGTCTTTAATCCATTGTATATTCTTGCCTCCTTTGTCAAAGATAAGGTGTCGATAGGTGCGTGGATTTTCCTCCAGGCTTTCTATTTTGTTCCATTGATGTATATTTCTGTCTTTGTGCCAGTACCATACTGTCGTGATGACCGTGACTTTGTAGTAGAGCCTGAAGTCAGGCAGGTGGATTCCTCCAGTTCCATTCTTCTTTCTCAAGATTGCTTTGGCTATTCGAGGTTTTTTGTATTTCCATACAAATTGTGAAACTATTTGTTCTAGCTCTGTGAAAAATACCACTGGTAGCTTAATAGGGATTGCATTGAATCTATAGATTGCTTTGGGTATTATACTCATTTTCACTATATTGATTCTTCCGATCCATGAACATGGTATATTTCTCCATCTGTTAGTGTCCTCTTTGATTGCTTTCAGCAGTGTTTTATAGTTTTCTATATATAGATCNGTATTATACTCATTTTCACTATATTGATTCTTCCGATCCATGAACATGGTATATTTCTCCATCTGTTAGTGTCCTCTTTGATTGCTTTCAGCAGTGTTTTATAGTTTTCTATATATAGATCATTAGTTTCTCTAGGTAGATATAGTCCTAAGTATTTTATTTTTTTCATTGCAATGGTGAATGGAATTGTTTCCTTAATTTCTCTCTATTTTCTCATTGTTAGTGTATAGGAATGCAAGGGATTTCTGTGTGTTGATTTTATAACCTGCAACTTGACTATATTCATTGATGAGCTCGAGTAATTTTCTGGTGGAGTCTTTAGGGTTTTCTATGTAGAGGATCATGTCATCTGCAAACAGTGAGAGTTTTACTTCTTCTTTTCTAATGTGGATTCCTTTTATTTCTTTTTCTGTTCTGATTGCTGTGACCAAAACTTCCAAAACTATGTCAAATCGTAGTGGTGAAAAGTGGGCACCCTTGTCATGTTCCTGACTTTAGGGGAAATGCTTTCAATTTTTCACCATTGAGGATAATGTTTGCTGTGGGTTTGTCATATATAGCTTTTATTATGTTGAGGTATGTTCCTTCTATTCCTGCTTTCTGGAGAGTTTTTATCATAAATGGATGTTGAATTTTGTCAAAGGGTTTCTCTGCATCTATTGAGATAATCATATGGGCTTTTATTTTTCAATTTGTTAATGTGGTATATTACATTGATTGATTTGCAGATATTGAAGAATCCTTGCATCCCTGGGATAAAGCTGACTTGGTCATGGTGTATGATCTTTTTAATGTGTTGTTGGATTCTGATTGCTAGAATTTTGTTAAGGATTTTTGCATCTATGTTCATCAGTGATATTGGCCTGTAGTTTTCTTTTTTTGTGGCATCTTTGTCAGGCTTTGATATTAGAGTGATGGTGGCCTCATAGAATGAGTTTGGAAGTTTACCTTCCTCTGCAATTTTCTGGAAGAGTTTGAGTAGCATAGGTGTTAGCTCTTCTCTAAATTTTTAGTAGAATTCAGCTGTGAAGCTGTCTGGACCTGGGCTTTTGTTTGCTAGAAGATTTCTGATTACAGTTTCAATTTCTGTGCTTGTGATGAGTCTGTTAAGATTTTCTATTTTTTCCTGGTTCAGTTTTGGAAAGTTGTACTTCTTTAAGAATTTGTCCATTTCTTTCATGTTGTCCATTTTATTGGCATATAATTGCTGATAGTAGTCTCTTATGATCCTTTGTATTTGTGTATTGTCTGTTGTGATTTCTCCATTTTCATTTCTAATTTTATTGATTTGATTTTTCTCCCTTTGTTTCTTAATGAGTCTGGCTAATGGTTTGTCGATTTTATTTATCCTTTCAAAGAACCAGCTTTTGGCTTTGTTGATTTTTGCTATGGTCTCTTTTGTTTGTTTTGCATTTATTTCTGCCCTAATTTTTAAGATTTCTTTCCTTCTACTAACTCTGGGGCTCTTCATTTCTTGCTTTTCTAGTGGCTTTCGGTGTAGAGTTAGGTTATTTATTTGACTTTTTTCTTATTTCTTGAAGTATGCCTGTATTGCTATGAACTTTCCCCTTAGCACTGCTTTTCCGGTTTCCCACATTGTTTGGGTTGTTGTGTTTTCATTTTCATTTGTTTCTATGCATATTTTTATTTCTTTTTTGATTTCTTCTGATTTGTTGGTTATTCAGAAGCATGTTGTTCAGCCTCCATATGTTGGAATTTTTAATAGTTTTTCTCCTGTAATTGATATCTAATCTAATGCATTGTGGTCAGAAAAGGTGCTTGGAATGATTTCAATATTTTTTTTAATTTACCAAGGCTAGATTTATGGCCCAGGATNATTTTTAATAGTTTTTCTCCTGTAATTGATATCTAATCTTAATGCATTGTGGTCAGAAAAGGTGCTTGGAATGATTTCAATATTTTTTTTAATTTACCAAGGCTAGATTTATGGCCCAGGATGTGATCTATCCTGGAGAAGGTTCCGTGTGGGCTTGAGAAAAAGGTGAAATTCATTGTTTTGGGGTGAAATGTCCTATAGATAATTAGCTCTACCTGGTCTATTGTTTCATTTAAAGTTTGTGTTTCCTTGTTAATTTTCTGTTTAGTTGATCTATCCACAGGTTTGAGTGGGGTATTAAAGTCTCCCACTATTATTGTGTTATTGTTAATTTCCCCTTTCATACTTGTTAGCCTTTGTCTTACATATTGCAGTGCTCCTATGTTGGGTGCATATCTATTTATATTTGTTATATCTTCTTCTTGAATTGATCCTTTGATCATTATGTAGTGGCCTTCTTTGTCTCTTTTCAAAGCCTTTGTTGTAAATTCTATTTTATCTGATATGAGTATTGCTACTCTTGCTTTCTTTTGGTCTCTATTTGCTTGGAATATTTTTTTCCAGCCCTTCACTTTCAGCCTGTATGTGTCCCTTGTTTTGAGGTGGGTCTCTTGTAGGCAGCATATATAGGGGTCTTGTTTTTGTATCCATTCAGCCAGTCTTTGTCTTTTGGTTGGGGCATTCAACCCATTTACTTTTAAGGTAATTATTGATAAGTATGATCCCATTGCCATTTACTTTATTGTTTCGGATTCTGGTTTATACACCCTTTTTGTGTTTTCTGTCTAGAGAATATCCTTTAGCATTTGTTGGAGAGCAGGTTTGATGGTGCTTAATTCTCTCAGTTTTTGCTTGTCTGTAAAGCTTTTGATTTCTCCTTCATATTTGAATGAGATCCTTGCTGGGTACAGTAATCTGGGCTGTAGATTATTTTCTTTCATTANCTAAGTATGCCTTGCTATTACCTCCTGGCCTGAAGAGTTTCTATTGAAAGATAAGCTGTTATCCTTATGGGAATCCCCTTGTGTGTTATTTGTTGTTTTTCCCTTGCTGCTTTTAATATTTGTTCTTTGTGTTTGATCTTTGTTAATTTGATCCAGAGTGTTTTTGATCCCATTTATTGCATTATTCATTATATATTGACTCTTTTTCATTTCTTCTAGGTCCTTGTTAAACCTTTCTTGCATCTTCTCAATCCTTGTCTCCAGGCTATTTATCTGTGATTCCATCTTTATTTCAAGATTTTGGATCATTTTCACCATCATTATTTGGAATTCTTTATCAGGTAGATTCCCTATCTCTTCCCCCTTTTTTGGTTTGGTGGGCATTTATTCTGTTCCTTTACCTGCTGGATATTCCTCTTTCTCTTCATCTTGTTTATATTGCTGAGTTTGGGGTGGCCTTTCTCTATTCTGGCAGTTTGTGGAGTTCTCTTTATTGTGGAGTTTCCTCACTGTGGGTGGGGTTGTACAGGTGGCTTGTCAAGGTTTCTTGGTTAGGGAAGCTTGTGTCGGAGTTCTGGTGGATGGAGTTGGATTTCTTCTCTCTGGAGTGCAATGAAGTATCCAGTAATGAGTTATGCGATGTCAATGGTTTGGGAGTAACTTTGAGAAGGCTGTATATTGAAGCTCAAGGCTGTGTTCCTGTGTTGCTGGCGAATTTGTGTGGTATATCTTGCTCTGGAACTTGTTGGCCCTTGGGTGGTGCTTGGTTTCAGTGTTGGTATGGAGGCATTTGATGAGCTTCTGTTGATTAATGTTCCCTGGAGTCAGGAGTTCTCTGGTGTTCTCAGGATTTGGACTTAAGCCTCCTGCTTCTGGTTTTCAGTCTTATCTTTACAGTAGTCTCAAGACCTCCTTCTATACAGAACCGTTGATAAAACATCTAGGTTAAAGTTGAAAAGTTTCTCCACATTGAGGGACACCCAAAGTGTTCACAGAGTTACATGGAGAAGAGAAGAGGGAGGAGGGATTTAGAGGTGACCCGAATGAGATGAGGTGGGATCAAAAGAGGAGAGAGCAAGCTAGCCAGTAATCACTTCCTTCTGTGCGCTCCACAGTTTGGACCGCTCAGAGATGTTCACGGAGTTATACAGAGAAGAGAAGAGGGAGGAAGGAGACAGAGGTGGCTAGGAGGATAAAAGGTGGGAATCAAAAGGACAGAGACATATCCAGCCAGTAATCAGTTCCCTAAGTGTTCTCCACTGTCTGGAACACACTGGTAATTCACAGAGTTGGGTAGAGAAGAGAAGTGGGAGGGAGGAGACAGAGGTGACCTGGTGGAGAAAAAGGAGAGTCCAAAGGGGGAGAAAGCAGTCAAGCCAGTAATCTCGCACCCAAGTAAAAATAGGTACTGAAGATTGGGTTCTTAAAAGTACAAAATTGACAACAAATACCAAAAAGCAAAGATTAAAAATCTAGAGTAGAGGTTAGATTTTCAAAAATACAATATTAAAGAAGAAGAAAAAAAAGTCACAAAAATTATAAATATATATATACATATGAAGTTTGCTTTAAAAAAATAGGGTCTTTTTTTGCAAAGTAATAGGTTATAAAAATGAAAATTAAAGGAGTAATAGAGGACTTAAAAATTTAAAAAAATAAAGAATGATCGTAAAAATAGTAAAAATATATCTAGGACTTTCTCTGGTGGTGTTGTGGGCAGTGTGGGGTCAGTTCATTTTCAGATAGTTCCTTGGTCTTGCTTATATTTCTCAAGATCTATAGGCCCCTTCCTATGTAGTCGGTACTAACAGGGTTAGTATACAGGGTTTCAATCTATTGCACCTATCACTTCCAAGCCAGTTCCCTCTGTTTTAGCTTCTTCTGTTTGCTGGTCTCTTCAGTGTCTGATTTCTGCCCTGACACAAGGTGGGTGGTGGTGGGCACTTTTTTTAGGCTCACTTGTTCAGTCACGCTGTGGGGAGGGAGGGACGCTACAAACAAATAGCACTGGCATGTGCTCGCAGTGTCTCGGCCACACGGCCTGTCCCCACTCACAGCGCATGTGCCCTCCCTGCCCACACTGCTCAGGCTCTAGGTTGCTCTGCCAGGAACCATCTGAGGCTGGCTCTGGGCTTCATGCACCTCCCAGGTCTAAGCCACTCAGGTTCAAGCACTCGGGTAGTCCTCAGAGGCGTAGACTCAGTTGGGCCTGCGTTTTGTGCCCTTCCCAGGTCCGAGCAGCTCAGGTGATGAGGTGTTTGGAGAGCATGGTCACTGCGACTTATCGCCTCCCCCGTCCCTGCCGCTCGGTTTTCTGGGTATACAACTGGCACACTTTCTCAGGTGGATGTTGACCATCCAGAAGTGGAAGAAGTCTTAGTTAGCAAAGAAGCCTGCTTGCAGTTTGGTAGATAATGTCTCTCTGGGGCTGCGATTTCCCCCTTCCGGCTCTGGCTGCCTGTCACCGGAGGGGTATGGTCTGCAGCTGGCTAGTTCTGTTCAGTCCTTTGTTCTGTATGCAGGCCTGGCAGTGTCTTAGGTTAGGGCTTTTCACGTAGTAGCTATCCCACAGTCTGGTTTGCTAGCCCAAGTTAGTTCGCTCAGATTGCCCTCGGGGCATTCAGGCCCAGTCCTTACTCTAAGCAATGCAGCCGGGCCTCCCTGCCCAGCCCCTGCTTGCTAATGGCCGGTGCAGGCATCTACATTGCTTCTCCGCTGGGAGAGTTACCTTTGGGTTCATAATCTGTGGGTTCTAATTATTTATTTTTCCTCCCTGTTATGTTGCCCTTCCAAGGCTCGCCACAGACTCGGCAGTGAGAGTATTTCCTGGTGTTTGGAAACTTCTCTCTCTTTAAGACTCCCTTCCCAGGATGGAACTCCATCCCTACCTCTTTTGTCTCTTTTTTTGTCTTTTATATTTTTTCCTACCTCCTTTCAAAGACAATGGGCTGCTTTTCTGGGTGCCTGATGTCCTCTGCCAGCATTCAGAAGCTGTTTTGTGAAATTTACTCAGCATTTAAATGTTCTTTTGATGAATATGTGGGGGAGAAAGTGGTCTCCCCTCCCTATTCCTCCACCATCTTAGGGCCGCTCCCCCACAATGAATTTTAATAAAGCCTTCAAGTTAAGCCTTTCCTCTAGTTATAGTGCCTTAAGGAAAGCAATGGCAACAATGTGATCCTTTGTTAATAGCCTATTTCACTACCTAATTAGAAAACTCACATATAAAAATAGTCCTATCTCCATTCTCTTTCAATTGCATGTGTATTACACTAATTCCATTTATTTAAATGTACAATATCAAAGATCATAGAACATTTTTTAATCTATCTTGCAGGTCAGCCATAAAATAAATTATTGAAAGGTCAGCCTGGTGCTAGGTTTCATTAATTTAATTAAGAATTGCTTTTCCATTTACTATTGAGTGACTGAAATAATGCAATACTGGATGCTGTTTTATAATAATGGAATGCATTATAAGAGCCATAATTCGGTAACTAATGCTTATTTTACTATTCTCACTCTGGCCAGCTTCATTTCACTCCAAAGTGATGAAAATAATACCTGGCATTATTTTCATGACCCTCCATATATCAGCAGGTACACAAAACACAAGAATGAGGGAAATTTTTTTATTACCTTGAAAATCCAGTTAAACATATTTGAATCTCAAATCAAAAGTTGTCCAGTTCTTCTGAATTATCTAACTACGATATATACTTAGCCCAAAGACCCTATATAAGACAAGCTATTATAGCGGTTCTCCTTAGAAATATGAGTATAAATGAGTATGCAAGTAATATAAGTACTTATAGGACTTAGAGAATTTTATCATTTTATGTTGATTCTATTTTTATGATTTCTTTGGTGTTGTTTCATCTCTCTCTTATTCAAAATGTATGACTGAAAAATGATCTGGATTTCTGCTTAGTCATGCTGTCTTCTAGTTTAGAGGGACATTTGGAGAAGATTCTCTGCTCTTCTTCACCACAAATCTCAAAGCAGGAGTATATACTTTCTCACTCCCAGTCCTCTTCTTCCATACTCCTTTAAGCATTGTCCAATCAGTCTAATATGCCTATAATCTCCCAAAGCCACTCTTTTCAAGGTCATTAGTAAGATTTCTGTTGTTAATCTAACAATCATGTCTCAACAATTACTTGAAGCTCAACAATATTTAAGAGTTCTTTTCTTCTCCTCCCTGATCCAATTTCTTATGTGACCTGTGGTCCTCTTCAGTGCCCTGTGAGGAACTCAGTGTGAAGACCAGCCCCAACCATGATGGAGATGCCAGTGGAAGGACCCAGGCAGACATTACACAGATTCAGCACACCTGATGGGCCCCACTGCTAGAGCTCAGGATTTTGGCAGAATCTATACACATTGGGTTGAATTTCCTTTCTACTCCTAGTCAACCTTCTTAAGAGCAGGATTCCAAGGTCAAATTATTTATTATTGCCCAGATACATGCAAGCAAAGTAATGCTTAAAATTCTTCATGCCAGGCTTCAACAGTACATGAACCATGAAATTCCAGATGTTCAAGCTGGACTTTGAAAAGGCAGAGGAACCAGAGATCAAATTGCCAACATCTTTTGGATCATTGAAAAAGCAACAGAGTTCCAGAAAAACATCTACTTCTGCTTTATTGACTATGCCAAAACCTTTGACTGTGTGGGTTACAACAAACTGTGAAAAATTCTTCAAGAGAAGGGAATACCAAACCACCTTACCTGCATCCTGAGAAATCTATATGCAGGTCAAAAAGCAACAGCTAGAACTGGACATGGAACAGACTGGTTCCAAATTGGGAAAAGAGTACGTCAAGGCTATGTACTGTCACCTTGCTTATTTAACTTATATACAGAGTACATCGTGCGAAATGCTGGGTTAGATGAAGCACAAGCTGGAATCAAGATTGCCGGGAGAAGTATCAATAATCTCAGATATGTAGATGACACCACTCATGACAGAAAGTGAAGAACTAAAGAGCTTCTTGATGAAAGTAAAAGAGGAGAGTGGAAAAGTTGGCTTAAAACTCAACATTCAAAAAACCAAGATCATGGCATCTGGTCCCATCACTTCATGGCAGATAGATGATGAAACAATGGGAAACAGTGACAGATTTTATTTGGGGGGGGGCCTCCAAAATCACCACAAATGGTGACTGAAGCCATGAAATTAAGACACTTGCTCCTTGGAAGAAAAGCTGTGACCAACCTAGATAGCATATTAAAAAGCAGAGACATTACTTTGCCAACAAAGGGCCGTCTAGTCAAGGCTATGGTTTTTCCTGTGGTCATGTATGGATGTGAGAGTTGGACTATAAAGAAAGCTGAGTGCTGAAGAATTGATGCTTTTGAACTACAGTGTTGGAGAAGACTCTTGAGAGTCCCTTGGACTGCCAGGAGATCCAACCAGTTAATCCTAAAGGACATTGGTTTTGAATATTCATTGGAAGGACTGATGCTGAAGCTGAAGCTCCAATACTTTGGCTACCTGATGCTAAGAACTGACTCATTTGAAAAGACCTTGAAGCTGGGCAAGATTGAAGGCAGGAGGAGAAGGGGACAACACAGGATGAAATGGCTGGATGGCATCACCGACTCAATGGACATGAGTCTGAGCAAGCTCCAACAGTTGGTGATGGACAGGGAAGCCTGACGTGCTGCAGTCCATGGGATCACAAAGAGTCGGACACGACTAAGCAACTTAATTGAACTGAACAGATAATCAATGTTCCCTCAATTGTGCAAATGAGATACATAAGGGAAACCCAGAGTGAAGGGGGGACGGGGAATAAACACAACACAAGGGAACTTGTACACCATCAGGATGAAAATATTCCAATAACTGAGGAAAGTGAGTGGTTTCTCCTTGTGACTCAGATTCTCAGAGGGTTAAAAGATGTCATGTATTCTCCAGAGATAAAGTGTTGGGATTTTTCAAAGACAAGAATGAAAGCCACCAACTACTGGTGTCAGAAAAGTCTTAGTGAAGGAGACAGGTACTTCATCAGGGCATCACAGTCATTCATACCTTGAAAGCTTTGAGGAGAGGGACTACCAAAACAAGATATTGAAGATACAGATAAAAAAAATAAAGACAAAACCCAGAGAAACAGAATGATAGAGAAGCCATGAGAATTTTGCTTTCCATGAGTCCTAGGGCCCATGGAAGTCATTATTTTACACAGCAGCCTCCTAAGTGATGCTGTTGGTTCCGTATTGTATCATTCCTCATACAAACTATTTAAGAAAAAGCATTGCCTATGCTTACTGTGTCCTCTTAAAACACTATACTCACCTTTCATGACTTATGCAGTAAAATGCAGGTATTCTGACACAGTATCTAGCATCCTCTAGAACCACATTTTTCCTTGTTTGTCACTGCAGGAAAATTACCCATCCACTACTATAGTATGGCAGGCATATTATGGCATAATATATTGCTGCATTATGACAAGCAATCTGTAAGTCACCAAAAATGAGTCAACCATGGACTTTGCTTGGGAGAGAGCTCTTCCACTACTCTCCTCACATAAGCTTGAAGCTCAAGCAAAATCTAAGGCAGCGTTTGATTAAATGCCAATTATTGAGACTGCCAAGAGTAACTATAGAAATTAAGAAAATGGATAACCAGTCTGTGTTCTAGTAGAAAAGTGAAAATTCCTGAAGAAATAACTCACTTTAATGTCATCATTTATAGTAATAACAATTGATATGGTTTTCCTGAAGCCCAATGAAGGAGCTCAATTATTCCCCTTTGCTCATGAGCAAATGAGTAGTACTTCTTAGAAACTGACTTTATTTCTGTAGTAACAGAAAACTAAGATACAAGATTCTAATTCCTAGATGTTACAAATTCTCTGGGCCTTAGAGAATCCAACTAATTGTTGACTACTATTTAATTTCTGGTGATCATCATAGAAGACCTAATGATTTTTGTCTACTTGGCAAGTTTTATTAAAAAATTAAATCAAAACGTATATTCAACAGCACAATTCTTTTTTAAAAAAATAGCTGTTTATATTAAAGATAAGAGTAGGTTTAAGAACAGAAAAAGTTTTAAAAATACATTTTCTTTTCATTTATCAAAGTATAAATGTGCTCAATAAAGAAACACTCCTGGTAATTCCCTAATTCAAAGTCTTCCTTATACAACATAAAACATAGATAATTGATTTTGCAATGGTGGTTTGAATCTATGTTTTCAACCAATCTAAATTCCAATTTTCTACATTAAAGACCAAAAAAATATTCAAATATTTCAGTGCTAAAAACCAAGAATGTGCTATAAGTCCACAGTCTAGCCTTTGAGAAGAGTAAATATGCCCATAGAATCAAGAAGAATTCACCCTAAAACTTAGAAATATCAAAGGGGAAATCCCAAACCTTTGGGTGACAAAGAGGCTGCTGGCACCATAGCAGCTTATTACATCCAGCTGATTCTTAAAGGGCTCAATAAGCTAAACAAAAGGTGAACAGGTCAGTGACAACAAACTCAGATACTTGCCAGATGGAGAAGGAGGGGAGAAGCAACTAACTCTGGACTTTTCTAAAAACATAGAAATACAAATTTCTTAGGCACAGTGGCACTTTTCCATGTGTTGTGACTGCTCTTTCTCTACTTAATGTAAGCCACTGCATCTTTATACTAACAACCTAAAATGTATTTCCCATCCTTCTCCAAACTCACATGAACAGAAGCAATATTTATTTTATGAATACTAAGCCATGATGTACAAAACCAGCTTCCTTGGTGGATCAAACAAGAAAGAATCGACCTGCAATGCAGGAGACATGGGTTAGGTCCCTGGGTCAGGAAGATTCTCTTAAGGAGGAAATGGCAATCCATTCCAGTGTTCTTGCCTTCAGAATGCTATGGACAGAGGAGTCTGGTGGGCTACAGTCCATGGGGTCACAGAGAGTTGGACACGACTGAGAGACTAACACACATACACACACACACACATATAAAACCTAGTGGACCCTGATTTTCTCAATTATGTATAATTTAAGAATTTCAGCTAAGGCAGAAACAACCAGAATCCCACTAATATTTTCTCCTTTTCTGAATTGTTCACAGAGAGAACATATTTATAACACAGTTTGATATAATAAAGTTTTTTTGAATAGGAAGACAATATTAGCTGTTGCCAATTGAACCTCTGCATAGGCAAAAATATATGAATGTATCTCCCATGCAGGCCTGCTCTTAAAACCCTGCAGTTAAAACACTAGATTAAATGACAGTTTCACTCACTTGCCAACTGTAGTTATAGACTTGCTCTTATTTATAGTGTTTTTGCAAATGTCCTTAGGTATGTCCAAGCCAACTGAGGGTTAGGAATAATTTTTATAATTTTTTTCTGTTTATCTGTATAATCCAAACTTTCTAAAATAGGTAATAATTTAGATTACTTCAAAAACATTTATAGATATGTAAATACCAAAAGAAGCTAGTTATATGCAAAATTATGTTTCATCATATTTTACAAGCTTGAAAATGAGAATCAAATTTAGAAGGTTTATGTTACTGAGCTTCAAGACATGACAAAGTTAACAGTAATCATGACAGTATGGTGTTGGCATAGGATAGAAAAATAAATAAAACAAGCATGATAGAGTTCAAACACAGGTACAACTTTATATAAATAATTGCTTCCCAGAAAAGGCAACACAGCAATAGAAAAGCAAAAGGAAAGTCTTTACAAGTGGGGAGGAACAACTGAAAACTCATATGAAAAAAAATGAATCTTAACCTTGGCCTCATACCATACATTATAATTATTCCAAGAAGGATCATAGACCTGAATGTAAGAGCTTAAACGATGAAGCTTTTAGAAGAAATCATAGAAGAATACCTTTGTGACCATGGAAAGGAAAACATTTCTACCCCATGGAAAGCAAACACTAAAAATAATATTTTGATCAAAATTTAAAACTTTTATCAAACAAAAAGATTGTTTATAAATGGAAGATAAGACACACATATTGGAGGGAAACACTTGTGAAACAAATTTGGCAAGTGACTTCTAGCCAGTTCAGTTCAGTTCAGTCACTCAGTCGTGTCTGACTCTTTGCAAGCCCATGAATCGCAGCACACCAGGCCTCCCTGTCCATCATCAACTCCCGGAGTTCACTCAGATTCACATCCATCCAGTCAATGATGCCATCCAGCCATCTCATCCTCGGTCGTCCCCTTCTTCTCCTGCCCCGAATCCCTCCCAGCATCAAAGTCTTTTCCAATGAGTCAGCTCTTCACATGAGGTGGCCAAAGGACTGGAGTTTCAGCTTTAGCATCATTCCTTCCAAAGAAATCCCAGGGTTCATCTCTTTCAGAACGGACTGGTTGGATCTCCTTTCAGTCCAAGGGACTCTCAAGAGTCTTCTCCAACACCACAGTTCAAAAGCATCAATTCTTCGGTGCTCAGCCTTCTTCACAGTCCAACTCTCCAACTCTCACATCCATACATGACTACTGGAAAAACCATAGCCTTGACTAGACGGACCTTAGTCGGCAAAGTAATGTCTCTGCTTTTGAATATGCTATCTAGGTTGGTCATACCTTTTCTTCCATGGAGTAAGCGTCTTTTAATTTCATGACTGCAGTCACCATCTGCAGTGATTCTGGAGCCCAAAAATATAAAGTCTGACACTGTTTCCACTGTTTCTCCATCTATTTCCCATGGAGTGATGGGACCGGATGCCATGATCTTCGTTTTCTGAATGTTGAGCTTTAAGCCAACTTTTTCACTCTCCTCTTTTACTTTCATCAAGAGGCTTTTTAGTTCCTCTTCACTTTCTGCCATAAGGGTGGTGTCTTCTATCCAGAAGGTATAAATAACTCTTACAAAGAAATAAGAACAGTAATTCATTTTTAAAATGGGTGAAACACTAAACTATAAGTCCACATGTGAAGATATCTGAATAGCCAATCAGGGAACAGAGAGGTGCATAACGTTAGTCATATGGGCGCATGCTTGGTCACTTCAGTCAAGTTCCACTCTTTGCAACCCTATGGACAGTAGTCCTCAGGCTCCTCTGTTCGTTCTCCAGGCAAGAATACTAGAGTGGGCTGCTTGCCTCCCTCCTGGGGATCTTCCCAACCCGGTGATCAAACCCCCATCTACTGTGTCTCTTGCATTGCAGGCAGATTCTGTACTGCTGAGCCACCTGGGGAGCCCTTAGTCATATGAAGGAAATGCAAATTCAAGTCATAACAAGATGCCCCTATACATCCGCTCAAATGGCTAAAATTAAATACACTAACAAACTAAATATTGGCAAGGATGTATAGCCAGCAGAGCACCCATTCACTTCTGTTGGGAATGTGAAATGGTACAACCACTTTTGGGCTTCCCTGATAGCTCAGTTGGTAAAGAATCCACCTGCAATGCAGGAGACACTAGTTCGATTCCTGGGTTGGCAAGATCTGCTGGAGAAGGGATAGGCTACCCACTCCAGTGTTCTTGGGCTTTCCTTGTGGCTCAGCTGGTAAAGAATCTGCCAGTGATGCAGGAGACCTAGGTTAAATCCTGGGTTGGGAAGATCCCTTGCAGAAGGGAAAGGCTACCCACTCCAGTATTCTGGCCTGGAGAATTCAATGGACTACATAGTCCGTGGAGTAGCAAAGAGTCAGACACAACTGAGCAACTTTCACTTCACTTTACAACCACTTTTAGGAAAAGTCTGGCAGTTTCTTATCCCATTAAACATACTCTTACCTTTTGACCCTCAACTCTGCTTCAGGCATATAAATAAAATAAATGAAAACATATGCTCATGAAAATATTTATACAAGAGTGTTTATAGCAGATTAATTCATAATACCCCAAACTGGAAATATCATCAGCAGAGCAGTGAATAAACAAACAGTGGTATATTCTTATCATGTAATATTACTCAATTAAAAAAGCAACAAACCACTAAAACACAACACAGATGGATCTCAGAAGATACACATCTATACCTTTCAATGCATGTAAATTTTATCTAAAAAAACTGTAAGAAAAATACAGAGGCAACAATGATAAGAGACAAAACAAGAAAGACCAAAGATCTAGATAATCCTTTAAATCAATCTTAGTTTTGATTTCTCTACTGAACTATCCTGAAACTTCAAACAGTGTAATTAAACCTCCATTTACAGTTTCATCCACTTTAGAAAAGGAAAAAATCAAAACTCTAGATTCCTTATTTGGTCAGAACAGGAATAAACCACCTTAAAAATTAAAAATAGCAAAATTTGAATCATTGCTTCTGCATATAGAATTAAAAGTGGAGAAGGATGGCTAAGTAGGAGGGAATGATTAATTTTCACAATGAAGAATTTTATATTACTGCATATATTTTGTACTTAGGGATAAAGGAGGAAAAATTATAAAAAACAAAGCTGAAACAGAAGTATCATTTTCCTAACTTGAATTACCAGTCAATACACAGATAATTTCTATATTATGGCATCTGTAGCTTTATTTGGTCACCTGATAATTGTCATGAAACAGCCCTCCTTGCTTCACCTGGCACTCACATCCCAACCTCTTTTAATTTTAACTGTATTTATGTGTTAACATAAGGAATATTGAATTCATGGTATTCAAAGTCTTTCATAGATTCTAAAGTTCAAATATGAAATCCTAGCATTATGGTTAGGAAATAGTTTGCTGCAGATCAAGTAGCATATTTACATTATATTTCTTTTAATTTGTGTCATGTTTTGATTTGCTTCATATTCATACCATGCCTTTCTTATACATTTTTTATTGACCCCTATTCCCCATTCACTATTGATGATTGATATTTTTTGTTGTTATGGGGCAGAAGAATCACATGACCTCCCACCATATCTCAGATGTCACCCAGTCTCTTAATCATTTTGTTTTTCTGTACTAATTTAAACTTTTACCTTCTTATTTGGAATAATACTTTGGAATACAATTTTTTTTGTCCCTCCTGGAGGTTGTCATCCTATACTTCTTGCCGTCCATTTGTTTACTGCATTATCAAGATGTCAAATCCCTCAGTTGTCTCTTCCATAGTTAAAAACATCCTCCTCTCCCCTGGCCCCAGAGGCCTCCACCCTCAGCTTCAGGCTGGGCTCCTAGGTCAGGTGCACAGCTGCTATTCTCAGGCTCTTTCTCAAACAGCTGTGTTTGGTTGATCCACTATTTACCAGAGCTCATGTCTTTCTCATCTGGAGAGTCTTCCCTCATTTTCAGTTCAGTTCAGTTTATTCATGCAGTCGTGTTTGACTCTTTGTGACCCCATGGACTATGGCACGCCGGGCTTCCCATCCATCCCCAACTCCTGGAGCCTCCTCAAACTCATATCCATCAAATTTGTGATGCCATCCAACCATCTCATCCTCTGCTGTCCCCTTCTCTTCCTGCCTTCAATCTTACCCTGAGGGTCTTTTCAAAAGAGTCAGTTCTTTGCATCAGGTGGCCATAGTATTGGAGTTTCAGCTTCAGCATCAGTCCTTTCAATGAATATTCAGGACTGATGTCCTTTAGGGTTCACTGGTTGGATCTCCTTGCAGTCCAAGGGACTCTCAAGAGTCTTCTCCAACACCACAGTTCAAAAGCATCAATTCTTCAGCGCTCAGCTTTCACATCCATACATGACCACAGGAAAAACCACAGGTTTGACTAGCTGAAACATTTTGGCAAAGTAATGTCTCTGCTTTTTAATATGCTGTCTAGGTTGGTCATAACTTTTCTTCCAAGCAGTAAGTGTCTTTTAATTTCATGACTGCAATCACCATCTGCAGTGATTTTGGAGCCCCCAGAAATAAAGTCTTTCACTGTTTCCATTGTTTCCCCATCTATTTGCCATGAAGTGATGGAACCAGATACCATGATCTTTGTTTTCTGAGAGTTGAGTTTTAAGTCAACTTTTTCACTCTCCTCTTTCACTTTCAACAAAAGGCCCTTTAGTTCTTCTTCACTTTCTGCCATAAGGGCGGTGTCATCTGCATATCTGAGGTTATTGATATTTCTCCCGACAATTTTGATTCCAGCTTGTGCTTCATCCAGCCTGACATTTCACATGATGTACTCTGCATATAAGTTAAATAAGCAGGGTGACAATATACAGCCTTGACTTACTCTTTTCCCGATTTGGAACCAGTCTGTTGTTCCATGTCCAGTTCTAACTGTTGCTTCTTGACCTGCACACAGATTTCTCAGGGGGCAGGTCAGATGATCAGATATTCCCATCTCTGTCAGAATTTTCCACAGTTTGTTGTGATCCACACAGTCAAAGGCTTTGGCTTAGTCAATAAAGCAGAAGTGGATGTTTTTCTGGAACTCTCTTGCTTTTTCTATGATCCAACAGATGCTGGCAATTTGATCTCTGGTTCCTCAGCCTTTTCTAAATCCACCTTGAACATCTGGAAGTTCACAGTTCACGTACTGTTGAAGCCTGGCTTGGAGAATTTTGAGCATTGCTTTGCTAGTGTGTGAGATGAGTGCAACTGTACAGTAGTTTGAACATTCTTTGGCATTGCCTTTCTTTGGGATTGGAATGAAAACTGACCTTTTCCAGTCCTGTGGCCACTGCTAAGTTTTCCAAGTTTGCTGGCATATTGAGTGCAGCACTTTCACAGCATCATCTTTTAGGATTTGAAATAGCTCAACTGGGATTCTATCACCTCCACTAGCTTTGTTCAAAGTGATGTTTCCTAAGGTCCATTTGACTTTGCATTCCAGGATGTCTGGCTCTAGTCCAGTGATCACACCATCATGGTTATTTGAGTCATGAAGATCTTTTTTGTATAGTTCTTCTGTGTATTCTTGCCACCTCTTCTTAATATCTCCTACTTCTATTAGGTCCATTCCATTTACATTGTTTAATGTGCCTCATTTTACTAAAACTCAAAACCCAAGTAAGAGTGTGTAGGAGGTAAACATTCTGAGTACTTTAACGCATGTGTATCTTTAATTTTACATTCATTCATAATTAATAACTTGACTGGCCTAGGTATTCTATGTTTAAAATTATTTAAACCTAGCAAAAAATAAATAAACAAATAAATAAAATTATTTAAACCTACATCTTTAAAAGTGTTTCTACTCAGTGTCATCTGCTAGTGATACTGATGACATGCCCAAACTAGATGTGTTGTGTGTATTATTTTCTCTTATGAAAGCTTTTTAGCATCCTTGATTTCCTAAATTTAAATACTTGATTTCCAAAAACTTCTCACAGATATCTATGTTTACACCTTTTTTCATCAAGAGGTCTTCCTTCATGTAGAGGGAAATGTGTTTCCTTCAGTTCTAGAAATTTAGTTTAAAATGCCATCCTCTGAGGCAAGTTTCCACACCACTTTGTCAGCACTGTCCTGGAAATCTGATCAGTTGAAAGCTAAACCAAGTCCTACTGACATCTTGATTTTGTCACACTGAGACCCATGTTGGATTTGTAACCACAGAACTGTAAGATAATACCTTTATATTATTTTAAATCTCTAACTTTGTGGTCACTTGATACAGCAGTAATAGAAAACTAAACAGATTTTAGTACTGAGAGTAGAGTGCTACTTAATAAAGTGCTTAGTAGAGTGCTAATAGAGTGCTACTCTACTTAGTAGAGTGCTAATAAATACCTTAAAATATGGAAGTGACTTTAGAATTGGGCAGTGGACAGAGGCTAGAAGAATTTTGAGGAGCATGATAGGAAAAGTCTAGAGCATTCTGAATATACCAAAAGTACAAAAATGGATAAAAAATGATGCTGCTACACTGAGAGTAGTATTGACATATACACTGCTGCTGCTGCTAAGTCGCTTCAGTCGTGTCTGACTCTGTGTGACCCCATAGACGGCAGCCCACCAGGCTCCCCTGTCTCTGGGATTCTCCAGGCAAGAATACTGGAGTCGGTTGCCATTTCCTTCTCGCATGAATGAAGGTGAAAGTGAAAGTGAAATCGCTCAGTCGTGTCCACCTCTTCACGACCCCATGGACTGCATGCAGCCCACCAGGCTCCTCCGTCCTTGGGATTTTCCAGGCAAGAGTACTGGAATGGGGCGCCATCACCTTCTCCGATATATACACTACCACGTGCAAAATATATAGCTAGTGAGAAGCTGCTATATAGCACAGGGAGCTCAGCTTGGTGTTCTGTGATGATCCAGATTGGGGGGATGGAGGCACAAGAGGGAGGAGATATACAAACATATAACTCACTCACGCTGCTGTACAGCAGAAACTAACACAACATGGCAAAGCATTTGAACTCCAATTTAAAAGAATAATGAAAACAAAAAATGATGCTGCCAGTAACGACTCAAGAGGAAGTAAGGAGCAGGTAGAAGAAACATCCCTTTAGAGAACATGTAAATCATGAGCATATTGCCAGTAGAAATATTACAGATATTAAAGGTGCCTCTAGTGAGAACTTAGAAGGAAATTAGAATCATATCAATCAGTTCTTTTATTATTTCTTTTCATGAGTAGAATTTAATACATACAATGGTAGTCTATGGGTAGAATATTCATGAATTCCTGAATTCTTCTAAGTTATTAATTGAAAGGTATACAAGAAAGCCTTGAGGAGAACATGGCAACCCACTCCAGGAATCTTGCCTGGAGAAGCCCATGGAAAGAGGAACTTCGTAGGCTATAGTCAATGGGGTCACAAAAACTCAGACATGATATAGCATGTAGGGGAGAGAGAGAAATTTTTTAAATTCTGCTTCCTCTAGGTCACTTTTTATATTTACCTTGTTCTTCCATTATCTTGCCTACCTTCATCAAATGTCTAGGAAAGGGAATTCTTGTTATATAGTGGCAGACTGTTTAGGAGAACTGTATTCTATCATCATATAGAAAGTACAACTGCAAGTGATAAACTTGGATATTTCACTGAGGAGATTCCAACCAAGGCATTGAAGGTATGAATGGTTTTCTTCTTGCTGGTCCTCATAAAACATGGGAGGAAAGATTTAAGTTCAAAGTAGAACTTTTAAACAAAAAGGACCAGGATTTTGATACTTTTGGAAGTTATTATTCTATCTCAGATTGTAAAAGATGTGAAAGTAAAGAGATCATTCTCAGGAAATTATTCTCTAAAGAAGAAAGAAAAAAACCTGAGGGTGTCACTGAATATCGTTTCACTAATAACTTAGAAAAAAGTAAGTCAGAGTATTGAGACACTTAAAAGATTAAGCATGTGATTCATAGATGCATTCAGCAAGCTAAGCAGAAGCCAGGAATAGAGAAGGGAATAACCAGGCAAGATGTGTGAAGCAGGAGGCTCTTGCCCAGTGAGGTGAACCCCAAGATATACATGAGACAGCTACAAAGTTCTTGAGAATGTTAACCATCAGGACACTGCCAGCTTTGACTGAAAGGGACAGATGGGATGAAAGGTGCTTTTTATTATCATTAAAAATAATACAGTGCCATTTGTTCCAAAACCTGTTTATTAATTGACCTATATCTTCAGATCCAGGTTCAGTATTTTTGGCACAACTGCTCTCAAGGTGGTACTGTGCATTTCCATCATAACAAACATATTGCTCAATAATCTCTTCTGTGTGTTACATCATTAGCAATTGATGATTTTTGCCTAATACATTAATTCTGTAGGAGTTGCAAAGCAGATAATCCAAGTCTATCATTTCTTCTTCATTTACTAGTTTTATTATTTATTGCTGCTAAAATATAACTTTCAAAAACGTAAAATAATGACTCCCATCAAATTTAGCATAAACACACATCTAGGATTTTACTCAACTCATTAATGAGAAAAACAGTAATATAAAAAGAGCACTTCAAAGTACACTTTTGAGGGGCTATAGATTTATTTTCAGTTTAGTAAAGAAATGTTAGAGTCGGTTTGCTAGATTATATACCAAACTGGTTGGTATCTTACTTTAGGGGTCATCTTTTCCACTGGACAGAAACAATTTGTTTATCTACTAGACGAAAATCTACAGAACAACACGTAACTTCAGTAAGCCTGGGATCTTTAATCAACAGCATTAACATTGCTCAGCTTCATTTATCTTTTGAAAAGATAAACTTCCCCTCAGCAACTCTGGCCACTGAGAGATGTGTGCGTGAGTGTATGCTAAGTTGCTTCAGTCATGTCTGACTCTTTGTGACCCCATGGACTGTAGTCTGTCAGGCTCCTCTGTCCATGGGATTCTCTAGTCAAGAAACTGGGGTGGGTTGCTGTGCCCTCCTCCAGGGGATTTTCCTGACCCAGGGATTGAATCTTCATCTGTTATGTCTCTTGCATTGGTAGGAAAGTTCTTTACCACTAGTGCCACTTAGGAAGCCCACCGAGAGATACACTATATTAAAAGACAGGGCAAAACCTGGGTTATTTCCCTCTTTTCACCTGTGTTCAGAACAATGAGCTTTTCAAAATATATATCATCATGAACTGATGGATTTTAGCATTTGACATGTTTCAGCCCATTGTAATTATTATCCTTATTTATTTTCTATTTTATGTTTTAATTGGTGGAAAATTGCTTTACAATTTTGTGTTGGTTTCTGCTATACAATGACATGAGAGAGTCCTACTTATACGCACACACACATACACACATATATCCCTTTCCACCTGAGCCTCCCTCTCCTCCCCCAACTCCACCCCTTTAGATCATTACAGAGCATCAAGGTGGGCTCCTTGTGTTATTTAGCAAATTCCCACTGTTTTACATATGATAGTGTATATATGTCAATGCTACTGAAAGGTGTTGCTATGAGCCATGAAAGACACCGGGATTCTTGGCCTCTGGAGGACAGGATTTCAATCCAGGGCCAGTGATGAGGTTTATAGCTCAGAGCTTTTGTGTAATAAAGTTTTATTAAAGTAAAAGAGATAGAGAAAGCATCTGACATAGACATCAGAAGGGGGCAGAAAGAGTGTGCCTTGCTAGTTTTTAGCATTGAGTTATATACCTATTAGCAAGCTGTTAAACAGAGAAAAGAAATGCCTCAAAGTTGAGAGTGGCAACAGACACCTCACCCACAACATGCATTTTGAGATAGCATTGACACAAGGTGAGTCATTCCAGGCCATAAAACAATTGATATGAATCTTGAAGAAAGGCAGATTTCCAAGCAACATAGTTTCATTAATATAGCTTAAGAAAAACATTTCCATGAGAAAAATGTATTGGTTAGCTCAAGGTTTGAGAAAACTTAAGTTCAGGTGGAACCAGTTGTCATGGCAACACAGGATGTAAAAGAAATCTCCTCTTAATTTTGTATAGAGAAGGGAAAAAAAATGTCTGATACTTGTAGTCTATTTCCTCTGCTTAGGGACCCCTAGCCTTCCTGCCTATTACCCTCTCACTACTTTCTCAATTCGTCCCACCATCACCTTCCCTTAGTGTACCCACAAGTCCATTCTTTACTAGGTTCATCAGTACCATTCTTCTAGATTCCATTTGTAAGGATTAATATACAATATTTGTTTTTCTTTTCCTGACTTCATTTTGTATAAGAGGTTCTAGGTTCATCCACCTCCCCCTACTTATTTAACTCTCTACCTTTGAAGAAAAGTTATGACCAACCTAGACAGCATATTTAAAAGCAGAGGCATTACTTTGCCGACTAAGGTCCATTTAGTCAAGGCTATGGTTTTTCCAGTGGTCATGTATGGATGTGAGAGTTGGACTGTGAAGAAAGCTGAGCACCGAAGAATTGATGCTTTTGAACTACAGTGTTGGAGAAGACTCTTGAGAGTCCCTTGGACTGCAAGGAGATCCAACCAGTCCATTCTGAAGGAGATCAGCCCTGGAATTTCTTTGGAGGGAATGATGCTGAAGCTGAAACTCCAGTACTTTGGACACCTTATGCAAAGAGCTGACTCATTGGAAGAGACTCTGGGAGGGGGGAGAAGATGGCGGAGGAATAGGACCAGGAGATTACTTTCTCCCTCACAAATTCCTCAAAAAAACATTTCAACGCCGAGCAAACTCCACAAAACAACTTCTGAATGCTGGCAGAGGACATCAAGCACCCAGAAAAGCAGATCATTGCCTTCAAAAACAGTGCTGTATAGACGGAGAAGTCTAGAGGCTACAGTAAAAATAAAACTGAAAACCAGAAGCAGGAGGCTTAAGCCCAAAGCCTGAGAACATCAGAGAACTCCTGAATCCAGGGAACATTAACCAACAGGAACTCATCAAACGCCTCCATACCTACTCTAAAACCAAGCCCTGCCCAAGGGCAAACAAGCTTCAGAGCAAGACATACCACGCAAACTGTCCAGCAACACAGGAACACACCTCTGAGCTTCTATAAACAGGCAGCTCAAAATTA